>BMAO01013118.1:0-29588 GCA_019973975.1 Trichonephila clavata | reverse complement strand
AAAAATTAAAAATAAATAAATAAATCATTTGAGGCTGAAATAAGAATTAAATACTAAAAATCAACTTCATTATGGGAAGTGAAAAAACTACGAAATCATTTATTAAAAATATAAAACTGTAGAAATTAGCCATTTACTACCATTAAAAAAAATAATTCTGCCTGACAGACTTGGAATTCACCCCTGCAATTTATTACTTTTTTTAGAAAAAGTTGTTGAGTCTTTATCAGATTTATCACATTTCCCACTGGGCAAAATCATTAAAATCTTAACTAAGGTACGAAATAAGAAATTCAATCCCTTAAAAAAATTAAATTGCTCGAAAGAGCGAAGTCTAGATTTTGGTATATTACTATTTCGAGTATGTTGTGGAACCTTAAAAGCATGAAGAAATGAAATGACTTCTGATTGTACGGACTTAAATATTTTGTTCCTATTTAATTAGATAAATTTAATGGCTTATACAGCCCTCAATAGCTCAATGACTTTTATTTGAAAATATATTGATGAAATAATAAAATATATCCCTACTGAGATACATCAAAAGCTTATTTTTCATTTAAAACTGTCTAAAAATAACAAAAAACAAGTTCGAACTCAGTAATACTGTACGATAGCTAATCGATTATATCATTAAGGCCTTTCTGAGTCAAAACGGTAGAATCTGAAGTTTTCATTAGATTAATATAGCTGTAACTTGTCTTAGGAAACCGTTGTCGCTTAGGAAGCTCACGTTTTTATTGTTACCTTTACCCCGTCTTTGGAGACCATCCTCATCAAAGCTTTACCGTTTCTTTGAAGACCGTTTTCATTTAGGATGCTGACTTATGGCTTTACCATGTCTTTGGAGACCGTCTGCATTTAGGATGCTGACTCATATCATTACCCTGTCTTTGAAGAGCGCTCTCATTTAGGAGGCTAACTCATAGCATTACTGTGTCTTGGAAACTGTCCTCGCTTGGGAAGCTTACGTTTACGTATATTGTATCCGTATACCTTTACCTTGTCTTTGGATACCATCATTCGTTACGCATACTCACGCACAGCTTTACCCAGTCTTAGTAAACGGTCCTTGCTCAGGATACTGGACATAGCTTTATTTTGTATACAGACACAGTCTTCATTTAGAAAGCTGACGTATTTATTGTGTCTGCAAAGCATAACTCCGCTTCCTCCCACCGTTTACACTTAAGAAGCTGACTTTTTTATTGCATTAAAATCGCTTCACTTCGTCTTCGGATTTCGTTTGCGAATTAATTCCTTAATTATTTTTTGTTCATTTTATGAATAAAAATATGCTCATATTATCTTTCTGTAAATAAGTTGTTGGGATTCACGGTTTTAACCACGTTTGATAAAAAAGATATAGCTTTAATGTCTTATAACTATTTATTTTTTAAATTTTTAATTTTAAATCACTTTCAAGTAATTATTTTCCCCAATTATTAATTCTTTATTTTCAACAAATATATCTCTCAAAAATTGTATCGTTAAGAAATGTCTGGAGTAAAATTGCAACAGTAAATTTTTCCCCTTCAATTATAAAAGCATCTTATGTTTTTCTAAAAACAGACATGGAATTAGTCCCAGTAAAAATTTCTTCATTTTTGACTCTTCCAAATAATTTGATAGAATAAGGAATGTAACTGCATTCAACTTTAACAGAGCTACACTATGTCAATTTATCAAAAAAATGCAGGTATATATATGTATAAAAATATCTGTGTCAGAAAATAAGCAAAGGAAGGTGACAATTACAGACCGAATAATATTATTATCGGATATATATATATATATATATAGAGAGAGAGAGAGAGAGAGACTAATTAATAATACTTTACAATATATATAGTATGTAATTTTCGTTATCCTTGTTCATTCAAACACTCATTGCCATTTGCACCAAAAACTTAAGAATTTTTAGCCCTACTAAATAATTTTAAATCGCTTATTTTTACTTGTTAAGGCAATTGAATTTTAAAGGTGTTTAGCATTAAAAATACTCAGTTAAAAATATTTAAACTTAACTCTGATCCAAATGGACATTAGTGACCCACGAGCTAGTACTAAAAAAAATATGAGCAAAATTTGACCCACGTCTCAAAAAGGTTAGCCATCCCTGCTATATATAAAGCTAAATCGTTCTCTCTCTCCTTTCATCCCCTCGTACATTTTTATATAAAGGTTATTTTTCATTTTTGATTTTTTGCCATAAAACGATTCTGCTGAATCAGCTTGCTTGTAGTTTGCATGCTTTATGTAAAAGAAAACATCTTCTGCTTAAATGTGACTTACTATTAGCATTAAATATTCAACACAAATAAAAATTATTGAGTAATACTTGCAAAATTGAGAATCATTCATCACGGCTCTGTAAATAAATAAATTATAGTTTGAAAAAAACTAAAAAAAAAAAAACACTTTTATACTGAATCGAACTAAAAAGTAAAAAAATAATTCTTAATAAAGAATAAAATGATTAACAAGAAAATGAATGTCATTGTGGTAAAAGCGTGGGGTGCTTTGTACTACATTTTTACACTAATTCAGCTTTTCGGAATAGAAGTTAAAAATTATAACAATTGATACATTTATAGAACACCCCACGCTTTTACCCCAATGACATTCATTTTCTTGTTATAATCATTTTATTCTTTATTAAGAATTATTTTTTACTTTTTAGTTCGATTCAGTATAAAAGCGTGTTTTTTAGTTTTTTTCAAACTATAATTTATTTTTCATTTTTTTTAGTTCGAACTACAATAAAAGCGTGTTTTTTAGTTTTTTAAACTATCATTTATTTATTGTTAAATTTATCCTTGAGTTTGATATTTGAAGCTGGAATTACGTGGCTGTAGAATTAGTCTTGCTCTTCAATGGATATTAATTAACGGGTCTGAAGTGTATTTATTCTCTCTGTTTACGAGGCCTAGAATGAGTCCCGTATCGTTATATTAGATTCCGTCTCTTTTGAACAGATCAAACAAATAAAAGTGTGTAAAGAAGAAAAAGTTCGAATAAAAAATTTTTTTAATGTACCATGTTTTTATAACGGACTAAAAATTATAAAATTCCTCCTTTTCGTTTTTGTTTTCTTTTTTAACATTTTCATGCATTGTTATCCACTTCTCATCTATGGTCCAAATTTCAAGTCTCTAGCTCCTCGGAAAGTCACACAGTTTAAAATCAATTACAAAATTCCACCCGGACAGACATTAAAGAAAACGAGTTAATAAAAGCATGGTAATATGAAGTGTCAATCATTTCTTCATCTTTTAAACGTGTTCCTTTCATGTTAATTCGTATCATCACTTCTAAACGTATTGCTTTATAAAAATAAAAAATATTTAGCAGTTAGAACGCAAATTATTTTTTTTCACATGCTCGAGCCTTTTTTTTAAATTTTATTTTCATTTTCAAAAAAATGTTTATATTATGGTTAGAAATTGCTAACACTCACCCACCCTCCAATTTCTCAGATACAGAACACTTTTTTTGTTTTATTTCTATTAACTGCAAGTGTATTTTATGCTTGCATAAAATTAGCTTTAAATTCAAAACACTCGCTTTAGGGTTACACCTTATTCTTTAGTCGCTAGATCTGAAATAAGTCGCCAAATCTGGAAATGATGTATGAATTTAGTAGCCATATCTGGAAATGGTACATGGAACAAGTCGCCAAATTAGAAAATGATATATGCAATAAATCGCCAAATCTGGACGTGGTATCTGGAATTGTCGCCATATCTGATTATCCTTATTCCTGACGATCCTGAAAAGGACAAAGGAACAAAATTATGAAATTATTGTATTGTCATCGGTCCTTGACAAGTGTGCGCAATTTCGAATGAATCCGATCTTTCTAAGTGGGTAAAAATCGAGTTCTAAGATTCCGTTACATGCAAGTGAAACTTATAAAAGCGTGTTAAAAAGTAAGTAGTTTGTCTTTTACCCACCAAAAGTTTAGGCATCGACGGAAAAAGAAAAAACAAATGTCTTAGGTATAAATCAAAATTCTGCTTAACAGACGTTTTCCATCCAAAATATATTAAACAAAAATAGTTATTCCATCAACATATTTAACTT
Source organism: Trichonephila clavata (assembly GCA_019973975.1). Lineage (NCBI taxonomy): Eukaryota > Metazoa > Arthropoda > Arachnida > Araneae > Nephilidae > Trichonephila > Trichonephila clavata. The sequence continues at coordinate 25,502 of BMAO01013118.1, read as the reverse complement.
GGATTGGAAATAAATTCGATGAAAAGAAAACACACAATGATGTGGGTTAATTAGGCAAGTGAATCAGACTTCAAACCAAAGGTAGTTTTTAACTAAATATTAAGAGAAAATGTAATTTTTTGAGTGTTGTGCCAAAGAAGTCATAATTATTTTTTGTTTTACTTTTGGAGAGAATTAAGCTAATAGAAATAGATATTAGAACACATTTTTTTATGTTTTCTATTAGTCATGCCGATATACGAATACCGAGTATGAATTCAGTCGAAAGTTAAATTTAGTTTGATGCACGATGTGATTTTTTGGTTACTTTTAACTTTGTCACGTTGTTAGTTTTATTGAGAAAATTTGTATATTGTTTGTTTCATCATTGTGCCAGTTAATAGTTACATATTGAATTAAATGGCGACTAAAAAAAGAAAGCTTGATGTACGCGATTTCCAAGATTCTTGGACTACCGAATTTGGATTCATACAACAAAAAGATCGCGCTGTATGTGTGCTATGTCGCGAAAGTGTCGTATGTCGTACGTCAAGTGTACAAAAACATTTTCAAACTAAACACCAGACCACATTTAAGAATTCTGATGAGAAATGTGAAGGTTTAGAAAGAGCAGTTTCTGGATATAAAAAGAAAATTACATTTTTGTGTCAAACAATTGGAGTCAAACCAAAAGTGACAGAATGTATTTTCGTCATTGCTCACTGTTTAGCAGCCAAAGGAAAACCTTTTACAGATGGCGAACATATAAAGGACACATTTTTAAAAAGTGCTGAAATATGGTTCAGTGATTTACTTAACTTTCAAACAATATTATCACGAATTCAAGAAATACCTGCTTCTGCCCGAACTGTTGAAAGAAGAATAACATAAATGGCAGAAAATGTAACTGAGAAACAAAATTCAGGTTAACAAGAAACTGTTGCATTTAGCATTGCTCTTGATGAAAGTAAAGACGTGAATGATGTTGCACGCCTTGCAGTAATTGCACAATATTGTGATAAAAATCTAATTTATGAAGAATTATGCGGTATGATTCCTCTGTCTCGTACAACTAAAGGGCAGGATATTCTTTTTTCATTTATAAATCATTTTGAAAGAAAACATATCAATATAAATAAAATATTTTGTGTAACTACTGATGGCGCTCCTGCAATGGTTGGCAAGGGAAAAAGATTTGTCAAACTTCTTGAAAATCATATCGGACATAAAATATTGAACTTCCATTGCATAATACATCAGGAAAGTTTAGTTGCCAAAATTTCGTCTCAGTGCTTAATTTCTGTAATGAATACTGTTGTTAAAATAGTTAATTTTATAGTGTCTCGATCTTCATTAGTACACAGACAATTTAAATCTCTTTTAGAAGAAATGGAAAGTGAATATGGAGATCTTCCCTTGTACAGTCATGTCCGTTGGCTTAGTCGTGGTAATGTATTGAATAAGTTTGTGTCATGCATGGAGCACATTGAAATTTTTCTTAATGATAAGGGACAACATTTTCCCGAATTAAACTACAAGGAATGGTTATGTATATTGATGTTTCTGACAGATATAACTAAACATCTCAATAAACTAAACTTAGGATTGCAAGGAAAAATTCAAACAGTACTTGAACTTTTTGAATATTGGAAGGGCTTTGCTACAAAATTGAATATATTTTCCGGTGATATAAATACTAGTACTTACAAATACTTCCCAAATGTTAAAGCGCTTGCAAATACATCAACCGTAGACAAAGATGAACTTCAAATTTACGTTGAAGCACTTAAGGAGGAGTTTTCTAAAAGATGCAAAGACTTTGAAGCTTGTATGCCCATATTTTCTTTTCTAATCAAACCTGATTTAATAGACCCATTAATAATCCCATTCGATTTGTCAATTTTTGAGTGGATGGAAACTGATAATTTTGAAATGGTACTTATTTAATTAATATCTTCAGAATTATAGAAAACAAAATTTACGGAGTTACGGAAAAATTTGGAAGATAACTCAAGCAATAAATCGACAGCTATTAATCAGAAAGATTTAATTGTTTGAAAAAATAGCTTGTGCCCCGCTTTTCGCTTTTGGTTCCACATATTGTCGTGTCTCAGTCCTATTTTGGACTGAGTTCATACTGCCCGACGCGTCTCTAAGTGTGGGAGGAAACATATTGTGACGTCGTCACAATGGAGAAAGCGCCTCTATTCATAAACATTTCCACAGCCGGGGAACACCTGTCTTTGGTGGTATTGTGTTGTATCAGACAGCTGGACCGTCGGCAACGGTGTGTCTGGCGGACACTATGGGCCAGGCATCACTGCATTATTTTCTATTCATGGGCAGTGATTGTACGTCTTGAATGCTGGCGCCACTGCAGGCGGCGGCGAGGTGTTTGAAGTGCCAGATGTCAGCCGGGCCCTTGTCGCCGGGAACTTTTGAGAGGGACCGGACTTTTGTCATCTCTGCGCGCATGGATGACGTGCAAGACCGTTGGAGCCGGGTGCAAAACCCTGAGGTAGGCCAATGGGGATTGATGAGGGGCGTGGAGTGAACCCGCCCCTAGAGTTTAAAAGAGTGGACTTCGAAAAGAGAGAAAGATTCCTCGAAAGACGGCTGATAGACTCCTGAGAGACTTCTCGAAAGACGGCTGATAGACTCCCACGAGAGATTCCCGTAACTGAACCCTGACGACGGAGGAAGAGACTCCTGAAGACTCCTGAGAGACTCCTGGAAGACTCGTGATAGAATACGACGAGAGATTCCCGTAACTGAACCCTGCGGACGGAGGAAGAGACCCCGGACAGACTCGAATTAGGCATTCTTTAATAATTAGCTTAGCGTACATTTTCAATGTTGTGCCACGACGTTACAGCTAATTAAATTGATGGCAGCTAGGTGGGATTGGCATTTGGCAAATTAATTAAATGCCCGAATCCTTTTTTATTTAAAATAATTTTTGAGAAAAAAGAAATAAAGAGAAAATGCGAGCCGTGTGTGCGAGAAAAATAAAAGAACTTTAAACAACGCAAATTTCTCCTGAGTTCATGTTGTGTCTCCATCCTTATCGTTAGAGTGTGTTCCTGTTGCTGGAAAATTCCCGGAGAGCCTGTTGTCCATTTTACTGTATGTGAATCGTGCTGGGTGAATCAACGAAAGAAACAAGCGGAGGAAAGCCGAAAACAGACCCTGATTTCCGTCGGCAGATTTTGAAGGAAGTCAAGAGTATTCAGTGTGTGATTCCCGACCAGATGTGCTGTGAATTCCCTTCCAGGTGTGCCATAGATTTTGGCAGTGATTCGAAACAGAAAGGTGAGTCTATTCTTTGAGATTATACTCGGGGCAGTAATTGATTATTATTATTGTTATGATTAATGTATGTAAAATTGTGGTAGTATGAGAATTTACGTACTAGGTAAAGTTAGAAAACACTAGAAAAAGAGACTAGAAAGATTTTTTAAGTTTTGTATGATGTATAAATGTGCGATTTATTAGTATTGTTATTTGTGAAATATAGTTAAGTATATAGTAGTTATACTTGTTTCGTTGGTACAGTTACTGTGCAGAGTACTGTATTGTTTTTAAGATTTGCGCATATTTGTGAAATATAGTTAAGTATATAGTAGTTATACTTGTTTCGTTGATACAGTTACTGTGCAGAGTACTGTATTGTTTTTAAGATTTGCGCACATTTGTGAAATATAGTTAAGTATATAGTAGTTATACTTGTTTCGTTGGTACAGTTACTGTGCAGAGTACTGTATTGTTTTTAAGATTTGCGCACATTTGTGAAATATAGTTAAGTATATAGTAGTTATACTTGTTTCGGGGTACAGTTACTGTGTAGAGTACTGTATTGCTTTTAAGATTTGTGCATTTTTGTCAAATATATTTAAGTATACAGTAGTTATACTTGTTTCATTGGTACAGTTACTGTGGAGAGTACTGTTTTGTTTTAGGATTTTTGTGAATCATAGTTAAGTCTATATATAGGTCTAGTGTATTTCTAGTGTGCGTTGAGTTTTTGTATAATTTTTGTGACAATTAAGCTTAGTTTGGTTTTGTGTGTATTAGTGCATCATGGCGTACTTATTAAGGCAAAGAAAAGACGTATTAGTAGAAATGGCGAAAGAAATGGGAGTCGAAGCCGATAATACTTTACCTAAGATAGAAATTAAGAATAGAATTTGTCAGAGTGAATACTATAATGAAGAATTAGTTGAATGTTTGTTGGAGGGTGTTTTGGAAGAAAAACGTGAACGTGAAAATAAGGAACGTGAACTTGAAAAATTAAAGGGGTTTGAAGAGCGTAAACTAATGAGGGAACGAGAATTAGAACGATTGAGAGCTGTACGCCGGGATAAGTTACAAAAACAGGAATCTCATCTAAAAGTAGAAGATAAAGTCGAGAATTGCGCACAGGAGAGTTATTTGTCAGGAAATCGGTCGAGGGAAGTTAGTGAACCGATTAAAAAGTGTAGGCCGGTGAGTAATCCGGATGTTGATAGAAGTGAAAAAACCGCCATGCCTTCTGAAGTTAGAATTGAGATTTGTGACCCCCCGGTGAAACGCACGTGTGTTTATCCCCCGTCCAAAGTGAGAGGGGTAGAAAAAGAGAAGGATAAACTGTCTAGGCTTGAGAAAGGGAATGAAGTCGATATTTTTGGAATTCGTGATTCTGAAAGGAAGGTGGGGTCAAGGGCAGTTAAGGAGAGTGTTACAGCTGTGATGACGGTTGCACAGCCAGTAATAAATCATGAGAACATAGGAGTAAGTTCTCGAGCATTGATAGTAAATAAGGGTTTGACTATCCCTGCATCATTGAATTGTGAAATTAACAGTGAGAAAAAGGAGGCAAGTCGTCTCCCAGTTGAAAGGGGAGTGGGCCTAACAATAGGTCATAAAAGTTTTCAAAACCCTACAATGGCTAGTATAAAAGCGGAACAGAGGAAAGGGAAAGAAACTTACACGTGCGCCGTTGTTAGGAAAGATGTCGGAGATAAATCAACAATGCGTTTGATTCCCCCCAATTCAAAGGGTATTGATAAGAATTGGTTAGGGGCTGGTAAAATGACAAGTTCAGAATTTAATTACGATTTACCCAGAAAAAGGGACCGTAGTGCAATTTATCGTGTAAATTTAGTAAAACTGTATCGTAGGAGGCCGGAATCTGTAAATTTGGTTACAGAAAATAGCTCGGAGGGAATAGAGAAAGAAACCGAATTCCCCTATCCGGTAAAGCTATTTATGGATTTTGACTTTCGGGGTGTTTTAAGGGAAAGTCAACTGCATTTTAAATTACTCCCTGAAAGAATTAACTATTTACGAATGGTCGTTGATAGAAATAATGAAAGGTTTCCTTCAGATCCAGGGACGATTTCTTTAATGCAGAGGGATAATCAGTTAATTAGAGGAAAACCTTTTAAAATTAAAACTGTTTGGATATACCTGAGATATCAGAAGTATGCCGCATACGTAATGCCATTTGGCATTTACATTAGAAAAAGGAGGTTTAAGATCGTATGCGCATCTTCTTATGGATGTAAATTAACTACTCAGGTTTTGGAACGGTTACCGCAGTTTGCTTTACGTCGATTGGTTAATATAGACATCTTGGCGCAAATTTGGAAAAACCGTGTGAAGCAAATTGACTTTGAATTAGAATGGTTGAAGGAGTGTGAGATCGGAATTCATACCGACCAAAGGTAAATTAGAGCAGTGGGAAAGTTTCGTACGTGTACATAATAGAGATGTAGTGAGTTCATTTCGTGAGCTGAGGAAATACGAGGTTAATTGTAAATTTTTAATGATAGTGCCATAATTACCACTTTACCCAACGTTGTAGTAGGAAAGATAATGAATTGTGGAATAAATTGTTATAAATATTGTGAGAAAGTGTGCAAAGTGCTAAGATGGAAATTTATCTTTAAACTAATGTTGTTTAGCCCAAATAATTCCAAATTTTTGTATTTACAGTTTTTTTAATGTAATTTTAAAAAAATCATTTACTTTAATTAAAGAAAGCTCCATGGAAATGCAGACGGCCTCAGTAGATTAGAATAATCAGTCATCGTAAATTTTCCTATTAAATTATTTTACTCTTTTATTGTATTTGTGTATCTACATTGTTGTATTGTGTGTGATTGTGTGTATATGGTGAGAAAAAGTATGTGTTACTGAAATCCTTTGTGTCTCTCAGTAAAGTGTAAGCACATAGATGTCTAGTACAGTAGTTACGTGTGATTTAACGTATAGTGATAATAGTAAAATGTTAGAATTTAACTTATTCACTAAAAACTCAAATTTTTTTTAAAAATAAGATGTAACATTAAGAAAGAATCCAAGATCAGAAATTAAAATTTTTATTGTAAAGTGTGTAAAATGTTATGGAATTTTGGATTTCCTTATTATTATATATTTGAGTGTTTTTTTTATTATTGGATTGCTGTCCTGGTTGATCTCATTGTTAAGACATTCTTTTTTTGAGTCAGTCATAAGAACAGATCCAACATTGGACCAGAGCAGTCCAGTGAAATGAACGTTTTCAGGGGGAAGGAGTTGTGACGTCGTCACAATGGAGAAAGCGCCTCTATTCATAAACATTTCCACAGCCGGGGAACACCTGTCTTTGGTGGTATTGTGTTGTATCAGACAGCTGGACCGTCGGCGACGGTGTGTCTGGCGGACACTATGGGCCAGGCATCGCTGCATTATTTTCTATTCATGGGCAGTGATTGTACGTCTTGAATGCTGGCGCCACTGCAGGCGGCGGCGAGGTGTTTGAAGTGCCAGATGTCAGCCGGGCCCTTGTCGCCGGGAACCTTTGAGAGGGACCGGACTTTTGTCATATCTGCGTGAATGGATGACGTGACCGTTGGTGCCGGGTGCAAAACTCTGAGTTCGGCCAATGGGGATTGATGAGGGGCGTGGAGTGAACCCGCCCCTAGAGTTCAAAAGAGTGGACTTCGAAAAGAGAGAAAGACTCCTCGAAAGACGGCTGATAGACTCCTCGAAAGACGGCCGATAGACTCCCACGAGAGATTCCCGTAACTGAACCCTGACGACGGAGGAAGAGACTCCTGAAGACTCCTGAGAGACTCCTGGAAGACTCGTGATAGACTACGACGAGAGATTCCCGTAACTGAACCCTGCGGACGGAGGAAGAGACCCCGGACAGACTCGAATTAGGCATTCTTTAATAATTAGCTTAGCGTACATTTTCAATGTTGTGCCACGACGTTACAATATCTTCACCAACAAAAGCCATAGCAACAATTATTTATTTAAGACAGACAACACAATAACAATCACAAGTTCAATTATAAGTGGAAACCTAGGAGTGTTTCCTAATACCTCGATTTATTCTAATACGTCGATGAATCCTAATACTCAAATCTGATATTCAAATCGAATATTCAAATCTAATATTCCCGTCTAAGTAATCTTAGCTATCAGAATGGACACGGAGACGAACTCTTGCTAACCTCAGGTCGGTACTGAATCTGTTATCTTTGATTATCAATCTAACCATTTACTTTCATAATTGATCTCTATCCAATGCGCCGCTAAGTTCGTTGAAATAATTCACCGACGATACTTACATGCAGCTTGGCAACTCCTTCTCCCTTACATTTACGAAATCTCGTGTTTTTCCCGAAGAGGCTGTGAAATAGTAAAAATGTTGGCCCCAAAGTTTCACAAGAGGATTAGTGATAAATTCTCGCGGATAGCCCTGTCACAATATCTATGTGAACAAATTTTTTCTCATATGAAATATATTTTGACTCCACAAAGAAATTGTTTAACTGCTGAACATTCTGAATCCGGTGTCAAATTGAAAGTAACGAATTATACCCCTCATATTGCGACATTAAGTAAATCTCTGCAGGGACAAGGTTATCATTAAAATTTTAATTTTTTATTTAACTTTGCTGCATGAACACTTATACTTTATGTTGTTTATTTCTAGTTTCATAAATATTTTTAAGATTGCATAATATATATACAATTTTAATTTTTTATTTATATTAAAGAACAGTCATATTTTAAGTTTTCCTTAAAAATTCTAAAAATATACATATGTATGTGCACATTTTAATATTTGTATTTATATTGAAGTAATAGTTGTATTTTCTGTTTATTTTTATGTCAATAAGTATCGTTAAATGATGAATAATTAGCATATAAGTAAATTTGTATTTTTGGCCTCTATTTTTCCTATTTCTGCATGTATTGTCGTGGGAATCAAATTGTTTCAAATATTTGCTATTGCTTGGCACGCTGAATCATGTTGGTAAGTTGGTTTGGCACGCCACAGCTGAAAGGTTGCCGACCCCTGTTCTAGACTTTCCGTAGAGCGTTCACTCAACCTATTGTGCTACTCTGTCTCAAGTTTAATTTCCGAATATCAATTTATTTGGATGGTAGCAATATAGCACTATTGGCTGAATATATATTACGCGGAAATTCTAATTAATGCATTCTCAAAAAATTTTATCTCATGAAATAAGCTGCTACGACAAAGAATGGAATCTCAGATGAAAACTTTATATGACGTCAATTAAAGTATGCTCACTACAACAGGGGATGCATATCATTTGCAGTGATGATTAAGAATCAAGATCCTAAAAAAATTCAAAGACAGTCAACAGAAAATACGTTTTACTCTCTGGAAAGGGGGCACGCAGCAAACTCTTCTCCCACTAGTCTGAAACAAAAACTGGAATTCAAACCCTTAATGATTCTCCTGAAGGTTTAGTTTTTCTGCCTGTTGTAATAGACTGGCAGGTTAAGGTACAAATTACAAACATCAGAACAGGTCCACTGCAAAAAGTATCCCATTCTCCTAACGTCCCCTTCAAGCTGATTGAAATAATCAAGATGTCATGGTTGTGGACATCGGGATTGGTGTCTAGTTTTTAGTTCAATCGGTATTGTGTTTATGAACGTTTCAAAATTATGAGGTCTGTTACCAGTAACTTCCATGTAGCCTTTGGAGCGAAGTGAATAAAATCATAAGTAAATTCGCACAACTCTAATCGGGATTATAGACATGGACGACTTAAAGAAAGGTCCTTGGCCTCAGCCACAATGCAGGTCTTCACTCAAAAATGAGCACGTAGGCATACATTTTAAAATGATTATGTTTACATCAGGTTTGAACGTATGCCTTTATCATATGTGATACATTACATGCACTCAAAACCCCCAAAAATGCTTAATTAACACTCTCAGACAAATTCAAAAGATTTTCAGAACTACAGAAGCTCTTTTAATATTCCGGATACATATCTTAAAAATTGGGGTTCAACAACAAATTTAGTTCTCTTAAATTTTCCAAACTTTATTTCTTATCTAACACGCGGAGGAACACGTGAGTATTAGAATGAATACTGTTGTTGTCTATTTGTTGTTATTTCTGATTTTCTCATTTATAAATCTAATAAGTACGTGACTTGTTTTAAATATGAGTGTAGTATGGTAAAATTATATATTACACTCTATATCAGGGTTCGGCAACCTTTTAGCAGTGGCGTGCCAAATCAATCTACCAATTTGATTCACATAGTAGCACATTTTTGAAACAATTCAAATCCCGCAATAATGCATGCAGAGTTGCAGAAAAGTGGTCAATAATATAGGTAGGTGGGTTTTACAGTTTTATTGTACAGTAGTTTTGCATCATTTAAAGCTATTTCATCACATAAAAAATAAACAGCATAAAATATAATTATTTCTTCAACAAAAATTAAAATTGTGTGTATATTATTTATTTATTTTTAAACATTTCTGTAAAATTAAGAAATAGACAACAGACATGAAATGCAAGTATTTCCCTTCCTTATAGTTGAATAAAAATTTTAGTATGAACCTAGTATTTCCGCTACTCTACTTTGATATCGCAAAATCAGGGGTATCATGTATGACCTCCAATTTGACATGATTCTGGACAATCAGTTGTTAAGCAATTTTTTGCAGACTCGAAATATTTCCCATATGAGGAAAGAATTTTTCCCATAGATACGTACAACCAAAATTAGAGACAGAGAGAGCACATGCAATATTCTCTCTCCAACAATGAATGACATTTGTCGTGGCTCATTGCCACTACCCGTCTATCTGCCGTCTATCTGCCAATACGAATGGATGTGTAGGCGGACTTAAATGATCATAAGACATAATTGCAAATCAAATAGATTTATTGATTCTAGTTAACACCAATAGTTAGAAACACACAATTCAAATTTAAGAGAAACAAAATAAAGTGGAGTACGAAGAGGGGAATTACTACTAGCGGAATAACAGAATATCAACCGAATCTAGCTTAAACACGCACAATTACAGCTACGCCACGTACTAATATTCTCAATATCTTAAATTAAATCACTGACCTTATCTTTTACATCAGCTGCTACTTCGTGATGATTTCTGCCTTTTCACTGGCTGGGGGAATAGTGGAAGGATCCACACTCTGTAACACTGATTTTTACAAGCTTCAATGAACTTCTCCTAGCGTAGCTCCACACGTAACCGCTATCTATGAATGTCAACAACTGCGTGGTGACCGCTCTATGTTTTATTCACTTAACTTCACTCTTTTATCTCTTCATTTTACTTAACTCTTTTAACTCTCGAAACCCTAACTTATATAATATATCTTATTTGATTAAATCACGGTTGGCTCTCGGTGAAGATTGGTTGAAATAAATAAATTATTTTATAGATAATAGAGAAGGTTAGTGGAAGACCGTATAGATCCGTCACAGCCCCCTCCGAGAAAAAGCGTGATTTATTGAGGATCTAAACGACCTGATAGAAATCACGTTAAAGCCTAACGCCTGAACAACTCTAAACCTGCAAAAAAGTTTGAACTCTAACAATTTTTAATTAAACTAACAGACAGAAATTTCTACTCAAAAGGGTACTCCACTCCATTTTATTTATCTTTCACATAACGTCCCTACAGTGTATCCCATTTGGGCAAAGATCAGGGGAAAACCTTGCCACAAGGAAAAAACCCTGATCATGCACTTTACTTAAGTACAAATAAAATTAAAATTTTTACATCTTAAAAAGACAATCTCTTCGGAACATCTCATCAATAGATTCAGGGACTGCTGCCCTGAAAGGAAACTGTATCAATTTCTTTCCAAAATATGACATTAAATGCACAGAACATTATACAACTTCCATATTGACACAAATATGGCAGACATTATATCAATTATATATATATATAGTTTCATATCAAAATAACCTTCATCTGGTTTCATTTTCAAAAATTCCCAATCAATCGCGCTGCGCTATTAATGTTATTGTTAGTAATCCCAGTTACGCCGCGTCCCGAAACCAGATACTACTTATACATTTTAATAATAACACACAAAAATATATACATTTTTCAACATACAATACATTACAACAAACAATACAAGTAATCTAACATATAAAGCCGCGTCTTTAATGTGTAGCAAAACAAATGCAATCCAACAAATGTTTTTCCACAACTTGGAAAAATATTAAACACAAAAGTTCATTTTTCAAACAATGTGAAAACGCACACAACGCAGTGACAACTTTTGTTTTTTTTTTAAATTTTACAAAACAAAATTTTAGACTAGCCCACATGGAAAATACTCTGAACTGTCTGTCAGAGGGAAAATAAACAAATTAGAATTATACAACCAGGCTAATCTTTAGATCCAATTTGCACAGGCTTTATCTCCAACCACGGCCCCGGTACTGGATGACCTTGTCCTAAGGCTGTCCTCTCTCCGCTCCAACCTTCTGGGTCTCCTTCTCCACCATTGAGTCTGTTGTATGCTCCAGCTGGGCCGTTCTTTCCTGCTGCGGGATTCCTATCCTGGCTGCTGTCCACTCGACGTCGGCTCCGGAGGTTATATGGGCGATGTCGTTCCTGCTGGACTGGACGGGACCTGTTGCATCTGGACTTTTTATCCTCCTCTCGGCGGGATGGTCCTGGAATTACTGTTCCCTCGGACTACATCTCATATTCTTTCCTTCTGCATCGCTTTACTGATGGACAAGACGGCATGGACGAGGTCACCTTTCTTTTTCTTCTGGATACTGGTGCCTCTGGTCTCTTCTTCCTTTGTTGCATCTCGACCCAGGATTCGGGCCTTCTTTTCTCCCTCTCCGGAAACAGTGGCTTCCTCTTCCTGAAATTATACGCGTCAGCCCTCGAAGAAACAGTTGATTCCGTCCGCACACGCTTCCCCCTTCTCCCCTCCTCTGCATCGCGTCTATCCCTGGCTACATCTCCACTACCTTCCAAATTTCCTGATCCTGATCCTCTACAACTATTCTCATCGCTTTCTGACTGCACTACTCTCGGCCGCCTATCATCCGACCTTTCTGATGTTACTGCTTTATGCTGACTACTTCCCGCAATTTCAGATTCGCCGACAATGTCTTCTGATTCTCTTTGATGGTAAATTCTCACCTGATCCACATTAACTGTTATTCTTTTACCAAACTTCAATATTACTAAATTATTATTTTTCACACTCAAAACCTTATAGGGGCCCTCAAACTTTGGCATAAATTTACCTACCAGCTTCTTACTCGCTGAACTCAATGGGTGAGTTTGAACCAACACCAGATCATCAACCTTCACATTAACGTCACGTCTCCTCTTATTATAGTATTTTGCCCATTTTTCATGTTGCTTCCTAGTATTTCTCCTAGCCTCCTCAAACAACCTTTCCATATTTCCACAAAATAAATCGGATCCGTCAGTTACAGTTACTAATTTCTGAAACGAGGTGATTAATTTTCTACCTAAAAATAACTCCGCTGGTGTTTTACCCGTTGTCTCATGTACTGCTGTCCTCAAAGCATAACTGAACTCGCGGAGAAATTGGTCCCAGTTAGTATGATTATCCTCGACAAAACTCGAAATCATTTGTAGAAGAGTACGATTAACTCTTTCCGTTTGATTAGCTTGTGTACGATATACCACAGTTTTAACATGTTTTATGTTCAACCTGCGACACACTTGCTCAAAAACTTCGGATATGATTTGGGGGCCATTATCACTAATTAACTTAACAGGAGCTCCATAACGCGAAGTATAATTCTCAAAAAATGCATTGGCAATTGCCTTAACCGAAGCTTTTCTTAAGGGAACTATTTCGAGCTATTTAGAAAAATTATCCGTTATTACTAAAATAAATTTATAACGTTCAGGACTAGTGGCAGGGTATGGGCCTAATAAATCTAAAGATACTATTTCATTCGAAAAATTCGTTACTATCGGAATTAATCGACCAGCTGGTAAACCGTTCTTATAATTAACTTTCTGGCAGAGGTCGTAGGTGGATACATATTTATAAATAAATTTCCTCATAAATGGGAACTAACACGCGTCCTTTAATCTCAGATAAGTCTTTTTTTTTTCGAGGTGGCTCGCCATCGGCGAGTCATGGAACTCTCGCATATCATCTTTACGTAATGTTTTGGGTATAAATACCCTTAATTCACCGAGCGTGGATTTATATTTTGCATAGTATAACAAACCGTCGACCAATTTCCGCAGATTGACTCATTAATTGAACTATCGTCAGAGTTTTCTAAATAACGAAAAATAGGACCCAACTCCGGATCATTTCTCTGTTCTTCCCTCAACTGTTCCCTAGATGATAATACCAACGACCTAATCACCGCACAAGACACCTTTGCTTCATCATTGCTATCTACTGGATTTCTAGACAATATATCTGCCACCCCATTCTGCGTACCCGGGCGATGCTCCCATTCCACGTTAAAATCTGCCAACTTAAGCGTCCACCTTATCATTTTACTCGACAAATTCTTCCCGTTCGTTATATTGGTGAGTGCTGCAGGGTCTATCACCTTCACCGGCAAAGATCCGAAATAAGTGCGATATTTATTTAACACCCATATGACAGCCAAAGATTCACGTTCCGTCACACTGTAGTTTCGCTCTGCCCTATTTAATGTTCTTGAGGCAAACGCAATAGGCTTATTATTCTGCGTCAACACTGCTTCTACACCTACTGAACTAGCATCCGTATAAAGTTCAAAAGCTTTGGTAATATCTGGTAACTGTAACACGGGAGCTTCCGTCACTGTTTTTTTAATACGATCAAAAACTTCCTACACCGATTCTGACCAACCAAACGTAGAATTTTTCCGTTTCAAACCATAAAAGGTTTCACACAGGTCTGCGTAGTCTTGATAAACTTTTGATACCACCCTGTCATTCCTAAACCTTTTGCTACCAGTTTCGCATTTTTCGGGGGTTTCATTTCCAGAATTGCTTTTACTTTCCCCTCGTCTGTTCTAACTCCCTCTTTACTGATCACTAGACCCAAATAACGTAACTGTTCCCTCGAGAAATGACATTTTTCACGATTTAACGTTAAACCAGCCTCTTGCAACAATCTGAACACTTCCCGTAAATGCTCTACATGGCGCTCAAAAGATGGAGATGAAATGATCACATCATCCATATAACTAAAGGCAAAACGCCCGAGAACTGGTTTAAGGATGATTTCGATAGCCCTCTGAAAATTTGGAGCCGCCGCCGAGAAAACAAATGGCATGCGTGTAAATGCAAAAGTACCATTTTTTGTAACATAATATCTTTGGGGTCTACCGCCATTTGAAAGTACCCACTACGTAAATCAAGTGATGACATAATTTCGGTGTGTGGAATATTAGTTATCAGATCATCAATTAGCGGTACCGGATATCGTGGATACCTCGTTATAGCATTCCATTTCCTATAATCTATTGCGAACCTATAAGCTTCTGGGTCGTCCAACGGCAACCCGTTATTCTTCCGACATAAAACTACAGGAGATGCGTAAGGCGATGTTGTTGGAATTATAGTTCCATCGTCCAGCATCTTCTTGACATGGTAGTCAATGATACCTGTTTACCCTGTCATAGCGATAAGGTCTCGAAGAAACAGGAGGGTGATCACCAGTATCAATTTCATGATAAAACACATGCGTCAGACCTGGCTTAGATGAAAATAAGTCCCGAAATTCATTAAACAAAACATGCAACTTCTCTTTTTGCCCTATACCCAACTTCGTCTTCGATAAATATATATGAACCGGTTCGTCCGAAATTGCCACTTTCTCAATCTGAGAGTCCGGTATGATTAGCGATTTAGTAAAAAAAATCTAAACCTATTTTTGAATACGACATAAAATCAATGCCCAAGATGCATGGATATTGCATCTCAGCAATCACATGAAAATTCCACAACTTCGAAAATTCTCTTATCTTAATTCGTAACTCAACGGTGCCCAAATTTCTGCATTGCGACCCTTGTGCCATGACTACTTTCGCTGACGATTTTTAATAGGACAAAAAGAAAAATATGATCGATACGTCTCCTCTGAAATAAATGACTTCTCCACGCCCGTATCCCAGAGAGCTTTCAAAAATGTGTCATGTAATAGAATCAGCACATAAGGAAGATCAACTGGTGATAAACGTAAGGAATTAAGCTTAATCCGATTAGGAGGATTTGACTCAACTAGCGACCGCTTACCTCTTGCAACACGACCGCTTAGAAAGTTTAAATTGACATTCCCTTGCCTTCCGCTGGTGCCATCCCCACGCCTCCAATTCCGCCTTTCTGAATCATCAATAGGACCCTTACTAACCACCATTCTACGGTTTTGATATCGTTCTGTTCTATGATTTGGTTGGTTGTTGCGGTTTCCTCCCTCGAATCCCTGATTTCTATAATCACGACGAGAAAAATTGTTTGTCCCTCTTCTTGCTCCTCTCTGATCATTTTGTCTATTTTCAACCCCTGCATCTCTCCAATTTCCATTATTCCGTCTATCCACAGGATTTCTACTCATATCCCAACCTCGTCTAGCAAAATTATTACTCGAACCCTGCATTATTCTCTGCAGCTATGACGTTCCTCATACCGATCGACAAACTCTAACAACTGTACCTTCGTCGTGGGGTTTCGAACCTCTAAATAGTCCATAATCTGGGGTTCGAGTCTCATTAGAATGTGATCGACCAATTTTGCATCATCATAATTCAACCCTAAAGTCTTATGAATCCTTAACAACTTATACACATAATCCGCCAGGGTCTGTCCTTTCTGCTGCTTGGATGAAGAAAACTGAGCCTCTAACTCCGACTTATTCCTCAGAACTGGAAAACTATCTGTCAACTTCTTTTTGAGCGACGCGAAGGCAGTCGCTTCTTCGCTTACACACGCAAAGCCTGCCCCCTCAAACCAGTCTAACGCTCTCCCAAATAAATGACCCTTTAAATACGCACACGCCAAATTCGCCGGTATCTTATAATAAGCTATATTACCATCAATATTATCAAGGAACTCCGATACATTCTTTCGGCCTGATAAATATAAGTCCGGCAGAACCCTCAAACTAGCACTCGATCTTAAATCCGGTTGTTGCGTTAGGCGCCAGTGTCGTGGCTCATTGCCACCCCTTACACTACCATCTCCCCGTCTAACTGCCAATACGAATGGATGTGTAGGCGGACTTAAATGATCATAAGACATAATTGCAAATCAATAGATTTATTGATTCTAGTTAACAACAAAAGTTATAAACACACAATTCAAATTTAAGAGAAACAAAATAAAGTGGAGTACGAAAAGGAGAATTACTACTAGCGGAATAACAGAATATCAACCAAATCTAGGAAAGCTTAAACATGCACAAATACAGCTACGCCACGTACTAATATTCTCAATATCTTAAATTAAATCACTGACCTTGTCTTTTACATCGGCTGCTACTTCGTGATGATTTCTGCCTTTTCACTGGCTGGTGGAATAGTGGAAGGATCCACACTCTGTAACACTGATTTTTACTAGCTTCAATCAACTTCCCCTAGCGTAGCTCCACACGTAACCGCTATCTATGAATGTCAACAACTGCGTGCTGACCGCTCGATGTTTTATTCACTTAACTTCACTTTTCTATCTCTTCACTTTACTTAACTCTTTTAACTCTCGAAACCCTAACTTATATAATGTATCTTATTTGCATAAATCACGGTTGGCTCTCGGTGAAGATTGGTTGAAATAAATAAATTATTTTATAGAAAATAGAGAAGGTTAGTGGAAGACCGTATAGTTCCGTCACACATTCAATAATTTACTAAATAGCTGTAAAAATTAATCTTTGGAATTATCTTTCAGATTTTTTAGTTATTCCGAAGATGTTTGTCAAATAAGGTTCTATACAAATTTATACCAACTTCTATTCATTCAAAAATTGACAAATTTGTAGAGTAGTACAGAGTGCCCTATGCCATAAGGCAAAAGGTTCCTGACCCCTGCTCTATATGATAAATGCACTCTCTAAATGTTTACTTTATTTTTTGGCGGATTATTTAATTAGGCGCCAAGTAACTTCATTTAGCAATAGGTGTTACAAGAAATTACGAAGTGGAATTTTGCAATGAAAATAAAGAAATAGTAAAAGTTACCAGTAATGTATGCATTTAAATTAAGTTGTTTGGCGATCGATTCCGGTCTCCAAAAATCCAACACTTTAACCCAAAATTGAATATCTTTATGCGTGTCGTGATTTATAGCCAACTTCTGAAACCCCATTTAAGTTCTTTGAAAGATGGCCACCAATGGCCATTACGTTACACGAATAAAACTATTGTTTTGCAACAGAATGTGCTTGTATTAATTGTAGTATTAACATGTTTGAATATGAAATATGGTTTTCCCAATTGACTGAATATGGTATTAAGTTTTTATCAATTATAGCACTGTTAGTAGAGGTGCCTTGAATGTAGGAATAAAAATGACTTTAGACCAGGGGTCTCCAAACTACGGCCCGAGGGCCACATCCGGCCCGCGGAGAGCTAGCATACTTGAAAACTCCTTTTAGAAAACATATTTTTTATAGCAAATTAAATTTAGTTTACTGAAGTATTCTAATTTTATGTTGAATAACTTTTAATATGATATCTACATTGATATGGTCATGGGCTAACTACTCATAACATTGTTGTAGGCTTATTGTTATTGTTTTTGTGATAAGTTGGATAAAGAAACACAGAATTGTAATGAGTAAAGACATGTATAATATGCAGAAAATTTAACTTTAGTATATAATAACTAACAAATTATTGAAATGAATCCAACTAACATTTTATACATTTTAAATAAAAACATAACTTATAACAAGCATAATGACATATGAAATACTAATGAGATTTATGTAATTGAGATTTTCCACTGACAATAGTTTGTAGTTGTGGACTAATTTTACTTGTACCAATTATTAAAAGAGATTTAAGATGCTCATCAGTTAATTTAGATCTGTAAACATTTTTTGTGTACTTCATTTTGGAGAAGGTCTTCTCACACAAATAAGTAGTACCAAAAACAGAAAACAGCCCACGAGCAAATTTATGCAAATTATCAAATTGTGTCAGTTGTGTCTTATAAAATTCCAACAAAGATGAGTTTTGATATTTGTTCTTAATTATATCACTGCACTGTAGATCAATCATTTCCATTTGAAGTTCCGGGGCTAGGATTTCAATGTCAGTATCAAAAGGATTCTGAAAAATCTTAATTTGATTCGCAATGGCATCAAAGTCCGAGAAACGAGTATCAAAATTTATTTTCAAAGCACTCAAAGTTTCGATTGCAAAATCGATAGGAAACTCAGTCTCAGTGGTGTGGCTGAATATTTCACATGTTTTAAAATGTGAAAAACATTTACTTCGTAGTTGTGATTGAAACAGTATCAATTTCTTCCGGAATGATTTGATATTAGTGTATAAATCAGGAAGATGCTGGTTTTCTCCTTGCAATCTCAAATTCAGTTCGTTCACATGTTTTGTCAAATCAACATAGAATGCTAACTTCCACAGCCATGCGTTGTTTTGTAATTCAGTAAGAGGGCGATGCTTTTCATTCAAAAAAATTTCGATCACTGCTCGAAGTTCAAAAAAGCGCTGAAGGACTTTCCCACAACTAAGCCAACGTACGGCAGTATGATAAGGTAAGTCATTTTCTCCAATCTCTTCAATAAATTGTCGGAATTGTCGGTGATTCAGCCCAAAAGATCTGATAAAATTAACAGTTGATATGACTGGTTTCAGAACTTCAGACATATCCAAACATTTTCCGCACAAAGACTGTTGATGAATGATACAATGTAAGACTAATGGTTTTGAACCACCGTCATTTTCTACAGCCTTTGACACAAGAGCGACCACTCCTTTATCTTTCCCACTCATGTTTTTGCCTCCATCAGTTGTAATACATTTCAAGTTTTTCCATCGAAGGTTCTTTTGATTAATGGCCATTTCAACTCCTTTAAAAATATCTCTACCAGTAGTTGTGCCATGAATACTATACATATCAAGAAGTTCTTCATGCACTTCATAGCTTTTATCTACTCCTCGAATATAAAGCAACACCTGAGCAGTATCTGACACATCCGTTGACTCATCCAAGGCCAAAGAAAACCACTCAACATGTCCATTTTTGTCGAACAGTTGAGAGGATATATTTTCAGCGATGTTTTCTACCCTTCGAGCCACAGTGTTTGCTGACATACTGACAGTTTTTAATAAATTTACCTTTTCAGGGCACATTTCTTCGGCTACTGCAATTATGCATTCTTTGATCATTTCTCCATCGGTGAATGGTTTTCCACGTTTTGCAATTTCAAGAGCCACACGAAAGATGGCACGAGTTGCAGTCTCTTGTTCAGTTTTGAGTTTTGTAAATGAAGATTGCTGCGATTTCATTCCGCGCTTCATAGCTTCGAATTTTTCTGTCCGCAAACTTCCTGTATATTTTGAGTAATTTTGAAAATGTTTTGTTTCATAATGACGTTTAATGTTATATTCCTTGAGAACGGCTATGCTTTCATTGCAAATCAAACATAGCGCCTTGTTACTGGACTCAATTACGAAATACTGAATGTTCCACTGATCTTTGAATTTTCTGCATTCACTATCAATTTTTCGCTTCTTTTCCATACTACTAAATCACACACAAAAGCAACAATTCAAATCAAAATACTGTTACAAAGATGTCTTAAACTTAAACACGCACAAACACGTTTTAAGGAGGTACGCACTATTTTATTTCACAACAGTGTCATAGGAACTGACTTGTGGTTGCGCCACTAGCCTTCTTATATATTCCAATTACTGCCATCTAGAAGTGAGTGGAAGACACCAGAACTTTCTCGAACCAACGAGATTATTCTGTACGTGCTATTAGCGCCATCTGTTAGCGATAGAAGGTACTACCTATTTCCGCTTGTGTCCACCAGATGTCGTGTCACGTTACTCCTCATGGCTCGTACTCTACGACTAATCTAGAAATTACAGATAATGACAGGAAAATTAATAATATGCAGTGTTGCCGTTTTGCGGACTTTAGTCCGATATTTGCAGCCTTTTTTAAACGTTGCGTACTTTTTCGGACTTTTTTTTCCATCAGTGGACTATTTCACTTTTTACCACCGGCAACAATAATAATATGGTTTTGGCCCTCGGAACTTACTGGAGTAATCAGTATGGCCCTAAGGCTGAAAAGTTCGGAGACCCCTGCTTTAGACAATCCATTGTATTCGAATCAATACCAAAAAGATTCGGAATTTAATTCAACTTTACTAATTTTCAAAACCCACACAAAAATAACTTTATTTCTTCGCGCAATATATTTTTGCCCTCAAAGCACTGATTTATATACAAATAATAATTGAAGTTTTCTTTTGCTAGCTTGGAATAAAATTTTAGTTTTATTTTCATACTAAACTCTAAAATGGTTTGCATGTCTTGGAAAAGGCTAGTTTACAAAATAAGTTTTCGTTGCGGCAATTGTTAATCTTTTTTGGAGGCTAATTTCTTGAAATTTTTAAAGTACTCTTTTTTTTTTTTTTTTTAGCCTATTAATTAAGTTTTGGAAAATGTCTTAAAAGTTCTCATAAAGAAATTATTTAAGAGTTTCAAGAATTTCAATACACTTATTTGTGATTCCTTTCACTCTCATTTTCGAATAGTGAAAGGATCAAAATTAACTGTACAGATTGAGAAAAATTAGTAAAATTGAACATGCAGTAGAACATCGTTTATCGGAATCAATTGGGACCGAACTCCGTTCGGATATGCAATTGTTCGGATAACTGTATGTGATCCATTCAGTACTATATGATACTGTACACTATACAAATATTGAAAATCATCACATGCGGGAAACGTGCTTGAAAAAAAAGAAAAAGTTCAAAATGTCGCAATTTTACCTTCATTGTGGAAAATAATCGCTTATTTTTCGCTGTACCATTGTACACCTTCGTTTTTTCACTGCAAGGTCTCTGATTCTCTTCAGCATCAGTAGTTGAGTAGGATAGCTCTCTCTGATTGTTGTTCGTACCACTCCATGCCTGAGTCTAACGCAGAAACGCATCAGCATTTGATTGACCCTTTTTAATTTCGTAGTTGTTGTCCTAGGCTTCATCGTCGGCAGGGAGGATTCTTCTTGCACGGAAGTCACAATTTCGTCATTATATAGCATTTTAAATCCACAGGCTTCTGCATCGCAAGCCATTAAGGTTTCTACACCAACAAAAGAGCACGTATACACCTCCTCACTGGGAAACAAACTGACCTAATATTTCGCGCGGATGTTTACCAAATTACACAACTGAAATTACCCAAAATCCCTCTCATTGGGTCTCCCGTCATTTTTGGCCTCAGACGAAACAACTGTTGAGCTTTGCACTGTTCTAAAACGTATCCGGACTTTGGTTCGGATATTAGACGCTTCGGATAATAAACGTTCGGATAAACGACGTTCTACTGTAGTATATTTCAAGAATGTTTTTTACTCTTCAGCTTAACGAACACGAAACGAAGCACATGATTGCCAATCCAGCGCATACAACACATTGGTACTGCCAATTTGGCAAGTTACCAGAACGTTGACAATTGTTGTCATAATATGTAACTACTGATTTATCTTATAACAAAGTGCAGAAAGGCTATTCTTTCAAGACCAGAATGTTTTGCTTTGTTTGAAAGCAATTGTGATATTTCTAAAAAATCTTATTACGACGATATGGTACCCTAAAAATCATTAAACTGTCGAAAATTTTTATTGGCTTATTTGATACCTCAAATCATTATAAACATGCCTGCAAAATTTCAAAGCTTTACCTGCATTTTTTATCAAGTTTTGGAGCAATATTTGATGCTAGACAGTAACTACCACGTCCACATTTCAGATTTCTTCTATATATTCATTATGGCACTATACTGCTTAATTTTTCTACATTTATGATATTTCTTATGGTAAGCAGTTTTAAATAAGCTAATTTACATTTCATGAAAGTTTCAGACTATTCGATGAATAATATATCATATTATTCATGGAATGAAAACTTCAAACCCATATTTCTCCATGTTGAATTTTTGTACATATACTGTTATTCAAAACCCTAAGGATTTTTGATAATTGATGTATGGGTTTGAAATTTTTTATACATGTTCTACAATGTATGTTTTGTAAAACTGTGCGTGGAATTAGCTCTAACGTGTTTATTACTTTTTATAAAAAATTTCAAAATCAAAATTAATGTTTTTTTGAGAATTTTCGGAAGTTGAACTATAAAAAAAGTTAATAAAAAATTAAAGAGCAACAGCAGAAAATAACCCATGCACAGTTTTATGTAGAAAATTCTAAGGTACTTGGAAAAAAAAATTTTGAAAGAAAAGAGACATATTTAAAAAAGTCTTAAAAATTTAAAAAAGTTCAAAAAAATTAAATTTTGCAACAAATTAAAAAAAATTTGTATGGAATTATTATTAAATATTAAGTTTTGTACAAATATCAAAAATAAAAAAAAATTTGAAGATGGTACCATATCGCCTTAAATTGATATTTTTTATTATAAAGAGACAAGCCCAGTCACATAAACAATGGAAATTTTAATTCATAACATATTGATCTTCTGGTTTATAATACACCTTTAATGTGACTATAGTGTTTTGTTTATTTGGGTGAAAATGAATGAGAGATATATTAGATTCGTGATATATAACCCGATTTAATATATTTTACGCTTTTATTTATTAAAGGAAGTAGAGAAAATTTAGGTACTTTCATAATCGCAACAAAGCCAATATTCAAGATAACTCGTTAAGTTGGCGACCCTGATTTTCCATGTGTTGAACACGCTAAATTGACACAATCATTTGCCTTCGTTTCAGAAAATCTTCATTTTTCACTGTAATAGGTGGGTGAATCCTAGCAGAGCCCACACCCTGGGACAAATTATTTTTGTTGGCGATAATTGCGTCATCTTGGTAACTCTACTTTGATACACTAGATATGGTAAACCTATTTCTGGAATTTTCGTATTTTGTAGGCGGGCATTTCGAATTTTGTCGTTGGACAACCGGGTTGTAAGTATTGCGGCGTATGTGAGAGAGATACCTTAAAATTTTTTTCTTTGTTGAATGCGAAAGGTAAGAAAGAATTGATGGAATGGTATAATTTATTTCTTTGAATTATGAATGTCCTAAATGTAATGAGGGAATGGGATTATATATGAACGAGAGAGTGTTGTTTTGGATAGATTTGAATGGAGATTTCAAAAAAAAGGTGTGAATGTGCATGATGTTTGCAGAAGTATAAGAAAGAATACATGATTTGTTACGCTGTATCCTTCACTCGGAAAAGTCAGCAGTAAGAAAGTACTGTTTTTTAATATTTTTTATCTTAAATATATTTGATTAATCTCTGTATTGTTTTCATTACGCATTCCCCATATCCCGCGCTATCCCACTTGCCGCCATTGTCATTTTCGCTTGTTGCTTTCCTCGTTTTGTCGCCAAGGGTGTGGGCTTCCCTAGGATTTTACCAACCTTGCCAATACGGTTGTTATAATATTTAAATGCCAAAAATTAATACAACTTTGGTACAGGAACTCTGTATGCAGGTATATTGTACATGAGTAGAAAAACGCAAGAAATCTGTTCAGTCTGACATACAAGAAACACCATAATAATAAAAAAAAAGTAATTATTTTTCCAATTATATAAATTTTGCATTTTTTTCAGGTAGACCAAGACTTTGGTTTTTTTAATTCTACTGTATTAGCTGGAAAAATATATTTATTGACATAAATATTTTTTAAAAGATGAGAGCATAGATAAAGAAAGTTTCTTCTTTTTGGATATTAAGACATTGAAATCTTAATTCCTAAAGCTGGTCCTCGATAGTTATAGTGGGGTAAAAGTGAATTAGAGCTATATCTCAGAAAATTATCACAATACTTATTCATATTCAATGATAGTTGTTGGCTTTTAGTATCAAGTGTTTTCCCCATGAAATTACAAAAACAGAAATACAAGATAGGTAGTAGAAACCATCCTTAAATGGACTTTTTTTACTTTTCAGGTAGGGGAAAGGAGACAGCTTGTCGTTCTTAGTTTTTGAGAATTGAAATTAATGTTCTAATTTGATATCGGTACACAACGTTTAAGTGTTGTTGTTGACTATCGTCAAGTTGGCAATAACATTACAATATAGTTGCCAATATTTTTAAATTTGGTTCTGTGGCTGCCATCCATTATTATATTTTTGATTATTTTATTCTCTTTTGTAATTTTAATTTATTATTATTTATTATGTATATGGTTAGATATTGTTATTATAGTATATTAAAATGAATTTTTTATTGATTTATATTTATGGCAGTATCCATATTAATTTCAGACGATTTTAAGTAGATTTTTTTTTCACAAACATTTTCATGCTTTCCGTTGTCTAGATTGCAGCTATAGTCTTCTGTCATTTATTCATAAATGGATATTTCAAATAACCATTTGTTTTCTAACAATTAAAAAACAAATAACTATTGTTTTCTAACAATTTTTTTTTTTAAAATTCTTATTCTTGATTGAGATTTTGCTTATTTTGGCTATCATGAAATGTGATAAGCATGTCAGCAAGAGGAAGAAAGTTTACAGACAGGTTAAATAATTTGACTGCAGTATGTTTTATTGCAGATGTTTACGATGAAAATTTGCATGACCACGATAGTTAAGTCTATCAGAAATAATTCTTTTTTCATTGGCAGCTAATTGTAATTTTACTTCTACTTTATTTTTAATTAATGCATTTTTAAACTTCCTAGATCAATAAAATTCACAAATAAAACTTTGAATTTTTGGATAGATTGAAAATTATTCAAATTGTTTTCAATACACTCAAATATATTCATAACACATGTAAAGAATCGGATCATAATAGTTCACCATTAATCTATTTACTTCCTGGAAGTGATTTCTTTTTTCTTGAAATTTTTTTAGTTTTCAACATCTAATATTTTTTTATTTTTCTTCTGCTTCTTTTCCAGGCATTTCTAAATACCTTGTATTCTATTTCTTTAAATACTGGTACTCATATTTTTCTAACTGATTTTCTACAATTATTCTACTTACATTTTGGCTTTTTTTTTTATAAAATAAATGTA
>BMAO01013117.1:0-28391 GCA_019973975.1 Trichonephila clavata | reverse complement strand
CAGTGGACAGTTAAAATGTGGAAAATTGTCCAAAATATCGAAAAAAATTTTTTTGCTGATTATAATATCTTATTAGCCTCTCTATCAAACGCAAAAAATTTTTTTGGTTTTATGCATTTTTTACTGAGTTATAGGGTAGTTTCGAATTAGTCATCCATGACCACCCCTTTGTTTACATTTTCTAATGTCATGCTATTGTAGCTGTCATGCACTTTGACAGGAAAAATTTTATTTACTGTAGACAAAGCCTCACTAATTTTTATTTTTAAATGTTAATTTATCAAGTTCAGGTTGGCAACACTTTGCTTTAACTGTATCTGAGACCTAAATTGACATTATTTGTTTACAATTTGTTCAAACTTCGGTTTGCATTTTTCTTTCAAGTTTACTCAAACCTTATATTTATTTTACCAAAACAAAAAGTTCTTTTCAGAACTAAAGCTCTTTTTAAATCGCATTTATTGTTTAAAATTATTAGTATGGATCTTATATCATCGAGATATAGAAAACCAAAAGGTCGCCCTACCAAAAGGAGGAAGTTGTTGTCTGAAAACAGCAAGAAGCGATGGCAGAAATCTCCTGAAACTGTTGATGAAAAAAACAGTTTTATATTACAGAGGGATCCATTATCTGACCCAAGTACATCTTCCCAACCTGAGGCAAGTTATATTTTCACCCACAAGGCTGTGTTTTCTGAACTATTGCAAAAAGTTCCTTGCAAATATTGTACAAACTGTGCCCTTGTTATAAAACAACACCAATCCATGGGATATTCTACAAAAATTGAACTTTTATGTGAATCATGCCATGAAAGCTATGGAAGTGTGTATTCAAGTTTCCAAGGGAGTCTAAAAATTCACATGATATTAACAGCAAGCTGGTGAGTGCCTTCCTATCCATAGGCAGAGGGCATGCTGCTTTGGAAACTTTTTCATCTGTGCTCAACATGCCAACAATGGACAGAAAAACATTTGCCAAATGCATGCACAACTTATCGGTTAAAAACAAAGAAGTGAAGAAAAAAATGCTCGAAATGTCACGTCAAGGAGCTAGAGAAGCTCACATAAAAGTTGATTCTTCTCTAAAATATCAGGAAATCATTGACGTGAGTGTGTCATATGACGGTACATGGCAAAAGCGAGGACATACATCTAACCTAGGATTAGGAATAATCATCGATGTCCTTAGTGGACTTGTTCTTGACTTTGAAGTATTGTCGAAATACTGTCATAATTGCATAATTACTGGTCGAGATATGGGAGCCGATAGTGCGGAATTTCACATTTGGCAAAAAGGACATATGGATGAGTGTGACAAAAATTTCGATGGAACGTCTGGAGCCATGGAGATGCATGCTGCACTAATTATGTGGAGACGGTCAATAAGTGATTGCCAAATGAGATTCGTTTCCATGCTGAGTGATGGTGACTCGAAAACTTTTCAATTTTTGTCAGAAAATGAAGTATATGGTTCTGAGGTAAAAATCGAAAAGGAAGAGTGCTTGAATCATGTTGCGAAGAGGCTAGGTACATCGTTACGCAACAAAGTAAAAGAGTGGAAGGTGAAGAAGGTGACTCTTGGTGGGCGTAAGCAGGGAAGCCTTACGGATAAAAATATAACAAAGTTGCAAAATTACTACAGAAAAGCTATAAAAGATAATGTTCCTAATACCCAAAAAATGAAAACTGCTATATATGCCAGCCTGATGCATTGCTCGTCAACTGACGAAAAGCCTACGCATGGTAAGTGTCCTGAAGGGGAATCATCATGGTGTTTTTATAAAAGAGCAATAGCCAAAGGTGAAACCCCAGGGTCACATAGTTCAATGAGAACTTGCTTGTCACAACAAGTAGTTGAAAAAATTATGCCTGTTTACCAACGTTTAGCTTCAGACACCATTCTTGAAAGATGCGTAGGAGGCAAGACGCAGAATTGTAATGAAAGTCTGCATAGCTGCATTTGGCGAAAATGCCCAAAAGAGGTATTCGTATCCAAAAGGAGGCTAGAAATAGCAGTTACGGATGCCGTCGAAAAGCACAATTTGGGCTACGTAAAATCACTTGAATCAAAAGAGGACTCAAACCTTAATGATAGTTTTTCTTTGACTATTGCTGAAAGACAGGATAAACGACGCATTTCTCAAAACATTTCTGTGAAAAGAGAGAAAAGGAAAAGAAATACTACTAATAAAGATGTAGCCTATAATGCCGGTGCTTTTTAATTTTTTTCAGATTTAGCGACAGTTTTCTTTTTATGTGTAATTGAATTTATTACTGTTTTGCATTTTTATAATTTAATTGTATTGAAATACTTTATTTTTACTCATTGTGATTAACGAAATATATAATTTATTATCTGGTTGATGAAATACATTCTACTAATTTACTTTATAGATATTATTAGAAAGTTCTAGCTTATTTTTCAATTTTTATCACTATATATACCACGCATGCTAATGTGACTGTTTCAATAAATATTGCAGAATCTTTTATTTATATATTCTGCACCTATCTTATGTTTATATGATATTAGTGTTTTTCAAATTTATACTTATATATCTTTAATTTTTTTTAAAAAATCAGTTATTTTCTTATAAAATCAAAATAGTTGTTTCTCACAAAAACAAAAATTTGCCTCGAAACTGTTTTGAATTTTTGTAATTTAATCCTATTGAAATACTTTATTTTTACTTATTGTGATTTATGAAATACATAATATATTATCCGGTTGAGATAAAATAATAATGGAATACATTCTGCTAATTTACTTCTGATATTATTAGAAAGTTCTAGCTTACTTTTCAATTTTTATCACTATCTGTACCACATGTCGATGTGACTGTTACAATAATATTGCACTTATATGTATATATTCTGCACTTTATTACATTTGTTATGATTTAGTGTTTTTATATTTCAAATTTATATTTATATCTTCATTTTTTTATAAAAAGCTAAGTTATTTTCCTTTAAAATAAAAAAAGCTGTTTTCTCAAAATCAAAAATTTGCTCGGAACCAAAATTCAAAATGTTCCATGCGTTGCAATTTTTGTCCAATTATAACAAAACTTTCCAAAAGTATTCTTCTAATATGTAATTATAACTTTTGGATGCATTGTAGCAATAGTGATAGGGTGAAAGAAGAAATTAAAGTTTTTATGTATAAAGTCATTAAAATTCTTGAAAATTTTCATATAAAAATTTGCGTTTACCATACTTTGTAAATTATCATATAAACATTACTTTACATGCATAAATTTCTAAAGAATTGCTTTAAAGAAGTTTAAATCAGTTAAAAAATATGAAATTTTTTTAAAAAATCAAAACGCATGGAACGTTTTGAAATTTTTAAATTATTGTTAAATTTTTTTTTAAAATTTTAAATTTCTAAAAATACTCATTTTTTCTCACAAATTTTTATATGGTTTTAGTTATAACTTAAATACTGGCAGTCAAAATTTGGAGCATGTGTGTAACAAATTTAAAAAAAAAAATTTTTACTGTCCACTGTAGCTTAAATTTTAAAATGGTTGTTGTATTTGTTAATAACATTTTAAATGAATTTAATCAACTGAATCTAAAAAGTCTTACTCAGTGTAATGAATAAAAAATGTTACAAATTCATATGGAAATTATTAGGTTAAGTTTGTATAGTTAAAAGGAATAGATAAACACTCAGTGAAAAGAAATAAAACAATATTCATGAAAATAAATTTATTATTCATTTAATGCCAATTTATACTGACCTTCTAAATTCTCTCATTATTGGAAGTGTTCTTTACGAAACCGAAAATCTATTTAAGTATATAAATAATTTCAAGAATTTTTTTAATCGTTCCTTAACTAGCTCCACATTAAATTGATGAAGAATCTGGAAGAGAGAGAATATTTAATACGTTGAATCATGTATGATTGCTAAATGTAAGATAGTAACTGGAATTTTTTTTTATTTTAAATGATTAAAGTGCATCATTATCTGATAAAATCCCAGAAATCGTTTAGTATTATAAAAATTTCTCTTGCACCTTTTATCCCAAATACAGTATTCAAATTTAAAAATGTAATTTAAGTACACCCAATTCTTTTTAGCGCGTTTTTCACGTAGTGGAACAAAAGCGCTATTATGACGCAAATTTCTTTCGTTCCATATTTTGTCCTACCTTTTTCTCAGTCAATAAGCAACCAATTGACCTCGGGTTTCGGCATTTGGTCGCATTTGTGCCCTAGATCAGCCGAAATCATATTTAAATTTTCCCATAGTTTTCCCGAATTTTCCTACAAATTTTCCTGAATTTCGCTAGTTTATAACAAAATTTTCTCAAATTTTACCTAGTAAATTTATTGTTTGCAAAAAGTTTTTAAAAAAAAAATCTACCTGCATATTTCTTTTCAGCTCAATAGTAGTACATTTAGAGGAGTGGTACAGTACACTAATTTCTGTTAGTAAAAAGTTCATTAGTTGCATTATTGTAAAATACAACATGTGAAAAACGCGCTAAAATTACTTGGCCATGCCAATGATTGATATCTTGTTTTACACGCTTTTTTATATAACATGGTGCACGAATTTGACGATTTTTTTTATTTTACTTTTTTTTATTTAACGCATCTGCTGCTCATGGAATTTTTATCCAGTTAATAATAAACGTGCAAGCTTATTATCAAGTAGCGATGAATATATACATATATATAGTTGTTAACTAATAGTTTTATTACTAATTTCAATTAAAATTTTTATGTATTTTATGTACTGAAAGAATTAATTTTCACTGTACACTAATTAAAAGTTTTTGGTAATAAAGTGAATAGTTTGTTTTATAAATATGTTAGACGGATTTTATTATCACTTTTTTGCACGGTATTTTGGGAAAATATTTAAAGTTTTTAATCTTGAACGATTTCTTAAAAAAGTGAAATACATTTCTAAATTTATCATCGGTCATACATTTTTAACACTTTTTTTTTGCAAGATTTTCTAGGAACGTATCTACCACGTAAAAAAGAGTTGGGTGGTAAATTTTAAAATATCCACGATGTTAGTTCAAAAAGATAGTTTGCTATATTTTGTAAATATAAGAAATTAATCCCAAAATTTTTTGTAATATTTTAATGTAGTACTTTTGTAATATATCACAAAAATTTCTGTCATAAGAATTCATCTCTATTTAATATTCTCAAAATCGTCAGATTTTTTAATTAACTTTGCAATACTTCTGAATTCGTCATTGTTCTTGCTGGGGAAAAAAATTTTCTCCTTCCGTCCAAAAGGGCTGAGGATTGGTAATTACCACAGCAGACTTGGTACATTCCATGCGAACTGATATAACTTTTTAGTGTGGCATCATACAGGTGCATACCAACTGTCATAATGCAATTTTGACCCTTAGTTTCCTCCCCAGAGGAAGGCACTTGATCTCTGAAGATGCGAAATTGTACTAGGAATTTAATTTCGCAGAGAGCTCTCACGCCCAACAGGCACTCTAGTAATCTTTAAAATGCCGCAAAATCATACGACACTGTCGATTTTCTGCGCCATGAAAATCTCTTGACTTTTTACGTGGTCGAACCCGCAAATTTGGGCTTACAAGGCCAGTGCCTAACCAACTACAGCTGGCTATTTTTAGCAATGTTATCAACATATAATTTTTAAAATATTTCAATCATT
Source organism: Trichonephila clavata (assembly GCA_019973975.1). Taxonomy (NCBI): domain Eukaryota; kingdom Metazoa; phylum Arthropoda; class Arachnida; order Araneae; family Nephilidae; genus Trichonephila; species Trichonephila clavata. The sequence goes on along the minus strand of BMAO01013117.1, from coordinate 22,727 downwards.
TACTAAATAACTATTTGATAGCGACTTCAAAATTTTCCATTTAATTAATTGCCTTATTTTAAAGCTTTTTGAATTATTAGAACAAAAATTCTTGTGCAAAGTTAAAAAAATTGGATTTTTCATCAACATACACTTGTTTCTGCAAGTCTGCGTACAGGCAATCATCTTACGTATTTATGCGATAATCACTATTAAGATCTCGCTTCAGAAAATCAACATACCTGTCAAGGATTTTTCAAAATTTCCTTATTAAAACAACAGTAACAAAATTTCATTTAACATTTAAAAAAATAAGGATGGCCACCAAATAATCACCAACCTTCCGCGCCAAACGCCTGCGTACACTTGCAAAATAGAGCTTTTAAGGACCTTTAATTGTAAAATAATTGCACTAAATCCTGTTTTTAAGTAATTATAAGCTTATTTTACGATTTATTTAGGATTTGAGATTTGAAAACCTTTTTGGTTTCATGGTAGGCAACAGAATAGATATCGATATACACTGGTGTGCAAAAATTAAGGACGAGACGGTTTTTTCAATATAACTTTGTACAAAAGCATTCCAAATCAACACATTTAATAACGTAAGAGCCCCAATACGTAAGGACATGAGTAATGTAAGCAACACTTACTAAAAGAGAAATCAGAGGATAAAAAGAAGCTTTATTGAAAAAGTAGCTTGGAGCGCAATGCGACTGAAGGCCGAAACATCCCTGTGATGGGTGTCCAGCAAGAAATATCCGGTCTTTAGTAGGGGATATGATCTCCCCTGACTACTAGGCAGGTTTCACAGCGTCTGCCCATGCTGAGAATGAGGGTGTCAATGAGTTGTTGAGGCATTGCTGCCCATTCGTCTTGCAGCGCCAATCGAAGCTCCGGAATCGTTACTGGTGGTACGAGCGCCAAGCGTCTGCCTAGAAAATCCCATACATGCTCGATGGGATTGAGATCCGGAGATCGTGCCGGCCAATCCATACGTTCAATATCCTCACTCTCTAAGAGCTGTTCGGCAGCTACTGTGCGATGACATGGTGCATTGTCGTCCATGAAAAGGAACTGCGGACCCATAGCGCCTCTAAAAAGACGCACATATGGAAGAAGAATCTCGTTACAATAACGGGTCCCGTTGACTGAACCTGCGTCGAAGATATGAAGGTCTGTACGACTACCAAGCATGATGCCTCCCCAAACGAGAACACCGCCACCTCCATACCTGTCCCTTTCAATGATGTTCGAGGGATGATTGCGGCTTCCCCGCTCTCTCCAGATGAGTATGCGATGAGAATCGCTACTCAGACTGAATCTGCTCTCATCTGTAAAGAGTACTCGTCCCCATTCATTGTCTCTCCAATTCCGCTATTCCTGGCACCACAGAGAACGCCTTCTCCGATGGGCAGGCGTTAGAGGTACACACCGTACAGGGCGTCGTGCAAACAGACCACCACCGTGCAGTCTTCTGGCCACGGTAAAACGCAATATCGGTCGTCCAGTCGCCTGTGTCGTGTGTCTAGCGATTTCTCCCGCTGTCTGCCGCCTGTTTCTTCTGGCCTGTAAGGCAATATACCGGTCATCTGCGGGTGTGGTTCCTCTTGGAAGACCACTACTGAACCCCGGATAGCTGTTCCTGTAGTTTGAAATTGTCTCCAAAGTCGTGAAACGATGCTGTGAGCAATTCCGAACTCTGCAGCCACACTTGTCACACTGCGACCTTCCTCCAACTTCCAAATGATTCGACCTCGGGTAAAAGCATCCAGATGTCGTCTAACAGATTGATTATTCGCCATTTATTGCTGAGGCAGCAACTCGGTGTGATTTTAACTGCTATACGGTGTGCAATCTCTTACACCGACAACATGCTTTACTACTCAGACACTCCCCCATTACGTCTACCTGCATATCTGCGCATGTGCTACCGTACATCACCTCACTTAATCTCCTGATTGGTCTTTCTGTCCACTCTGCCTCTTCGTTCAGCTGATATGCTAATTTTTCGACTTCGTCCTTAATTTTTGCACACAGTGTATTATTGAACAAAAATCACCAGAAATATCAGAAAAGGGGAAATGTTAAAGAAATTGCTGAAACTGTTAATAGGAGACATTCATTGATCCAAAAAAGTGTTCATAAACCACAAATCAACTAAAATTTTAACGTCCATGCCAAGATCCGGCCGCCCGTCTGCAGGTCACCTCGAGAATCTTGCTTTGTAATTCGCTCTATAAAAATAAATCCGACTATAAGCTTCACAAATATCTAAAAGTGTAGCTGAGATCTTGGGAAAAAATGTGACTTAAACCTCAATTTGAAGGGAACTGAAGATTGATGACTATCATGGCCGAGTTGTACTCAAGAAACCATTCATCTCTCGAATGAAAAGAGCTAAAAACCTTTGCCAAAAAACATCTAAATAGGACACATAATTATTCGAAAAATATAATATATTCATTAGAAAGTATTTTTTTGTAATTTAACATCAAAAAGAACAAAAATATGCCGGCAAAAATTCCTGGACAGATTTTAAGAAAGGGAATCCTTTTTCGACTATCAAACATGGCGAAAGAGACATAATGTTTGGGGGTGCATTGGAAGCCTTTCGGCTAGTAATCTGGAATTTGTTGAATCAACATTATACAAAAATGATTACTTGAACTTATTGAAGTAAAATATCATGACATATGCCGAGAAACCTGCGGTGAGTGATGATTTTATTTTTAGTAGGACAAAAGAACCAAGCAAATGGCTAACATTGTGAAGAACTGGCATGTCCCTTACCAATTCTGTAAGCCATCCTAGTCCCCAGACCTAAGCACAATACAGCATTTGTGGGAATTACTCGAGTAAATAATCAAGGAGAACGCAATAACATCCAAAGAAATGCTTAAATCTGTTACAGTAGAAAAAGGAACAAAATAACCACAGAAGAAACAAGTAAGTTTGTTGAATCCCCGCCAAATATGTTGAGAAAGGTTATAAAAGGAACATAATATCTTAAAAAGTACTAACTTTTAGTTACAATCTATTATCATTAAGGTTTTTACTAGTGTACGCAGACTTTTGACCCACACGATTTGTGTCGTTCTCAAGTTATATAAATATTTGTATTATTTTATGTAATAATTATGTGATTGTTGCTTATACTATTTGAATTTACGATGTTAGAGGAATCAATAAAAAAATAGTATTGATTCAGAAAGACTCCATTTAATAAGCGATCTTTGTACAAATAAAAAATATGATCGACTGTACGCAGACTTTCGGAGGCAAGTGTAAATATAATCGAAATTACATATTTTTGATTTGTTAATAATAATATTTTTTCAACTACGCGCCATCCTCCCATTATACATATGTATAAAAATATATATAAAGACTGAAATAAAGACTTCGCAATATTAAAGAACGCTTTGCCGAGAATTTTAATGAATTCCTAAATCGTTTTTAAGTACATGTTCTATAGCTTCTTTCCTTCCATGAAGCATTTTTTGGAGAAAAAGATAAGGAGTGTTAAGAATCACCTAACGAATTCTCTTTGTAACCGCCAGAGGGCGTCTGAACACCAGGCAGCCAATGTAGTTTCTGGGTTTGAACCCACTAGTGATAACTATACAAATTGTGTTAAAAGTTTAAGAGCGATTTGGGGCAAAAGGGATGTAATAATTAGTTCTTTCATGAATAAAATTTTGAATTTAGAAAGTGTAAAATATTCCTCAAATGTCCGTGGTTTGAGAAAATTATATGATGATGTTTCTGTAAGAAATCTTGATTCCATGAATGTTACTTCGGGTTGTTGTGGTCATTTATTAATACCAATACTTTTAAAACTTATCCCTAATGATCTCGTTTTAGAATTTCACTGAGAGAAAAAAGATGGCTGTGAAATTGATGTTCCTGATCTCATACAATTTTTAAGAAAGGAAATAGTGTCGTGAAACTTCTAATTACGAATGAAAAATGTAACCCAATGCATGTTATCAAAAATTTGAGAGTAAAATATTTGTTAGAAATACACCCTCTGCCTCAGCTCTAAATGTTATGCAATGTACATGTATTTTTTGTAATGAATCACATGACTCGCAAAATTGTAGAATGTCTCCACACAAAAAAATCAAAATTCTGAAAAACTCTAATCGTTGCTTTAAATGTTTTAAGTAAAAAATGCCGTACAAATAAATTTCCATGTTTCAAATGCAAAAGCCAAATTCACCATAGCTCAATTTGCTTAGGAAATAACGATCCCAATTATCCAAAGAATAATGAAACTAACAACACTGAAATAAGTACAAACCAAATTGATTCAAATTGTAACAAAAAAAGATGATACATGTAATTCTTCAGTTATTAGTAATTCTCTTTTAGAGCAAAAAAACAACTATTTTAAAAATGTTTATCTGCAAACATGTACAGCTGAGATTAAATCAGCATTTAATTCTCAAAATGTAATAATACTTCTTGATTGCGGTAGTTCAAAAACTTTTGTAAGCGAAAATATTGCTACTTTAAAATTAAAACCAATTCGCCATGATGCTCTTTATTTATTCCTTCGGTATGGAAAAGGCGGCGGTGGAATTCCAATTAAGAAAGAAATCCACTTGTTTTTGTAAGAGGGTAGAAGCCCTTGTGATACTACGGATATAGGGTGCGCTGGTACGCGGTGTTGACAAACATGTTGCACAATTTATGTCCGAACGGAAATTGCAGCTGGCTGACTCTTGTAGGGATGACGAAACATCAAGCATTGATGTTTTGTTAGGGTCTGACCTGTTTTGGGAGTGTATTCTTCCCGAAAAAGTCTCCATCGAAAAGGGGCTTTTTGCCATAAACAGTGTTTTTGGATGGGTGGTTGCAGGTGCTAATTTATTGCGTCACGGGGAGCAAAACTGTTCTCAGACTATAGCGGTGATGAAAAATGTAGCTGTAATGAACGACTTGAACTGTTTGGGGAACTAGATTCTATTGGTATAAAACAATGAATGTGAAAATCTCTCGCTTTCGGATAAAAAATTTCTTGATAATTTTGAAAATAATTTGACCTATAGGGGTAATAGATACGAAATTAAATTACCTTGGAAGTCAAATCCTGAAGAATTAGATTGCAATTTTGAAACCGCTAAAAGCTAACTTAAAAATTAAATTAAATAAAAATAAAGATATTTGTAAGGAATATAAAAGAATAATTGATGAATAATTGAAAAATGGTATTGTAGAAGAATGCAGTGATAATTCTTTATTTTCGGGTTATTTTATGCCCCATCAGGCTGTAATTAGACCTGAAAAGGAAACCTCTCGCGTTAGAATTGTATTTGATGCTTCCTCGAAAGGAAAAAATTCAAAATCTCTAAATGATTTATTATTTAGTGGACCTAATCTAATACCAGATTTATTGCATAAATTTCGAAAATATGAAATCGCGTTTTGAGGTGATATTGAGAAGGCGTTTTTAAATATTAGTATTGCGCAGGAAGATCGTAAATATTTAAAATTTCTTTGGTTTGATTTAAAAGGTAGCGAGGATTTTAAAGTAATGAATATGCAACGTTTGCCTTTTGGAGTTACTAGCAGTCCATTTATTTTAGCAGCGACTATTAAAAATCATCTTAAAAATATATATAAATGTAAATCCTGAATGTGTTAACGTGTTAAACTCATCCTTTATGTTGATGATCTGTTCTACGGGACAGATACTGTTAAGAATGCTTATAGAATAACATCTGATGCAGTAGATATTTTGAAACACGCGAGTATGAATTTATGTAAATTTAATTCCAATTCTCAAGAATTAAAAGATTTGTGGTTATCTAATAATATAGCAGTTAGTAGTTCCCTTGCACCTGCTAAGATATTAGGCCTAAATTGGAATACTGATGAAGATTCTATAAGAATCGAAACATCTGCTTTAGAACAATGTATGAATATTAGAACAATGTATATATACGTCTTTCCTAAGTACGATCTTTTCTGTGCACTGCTGTCCATAAAATTAATTCGAAGGATTTGAAATGCAATAAAAGGAATTTGACAGTATTTTCGAAGGATTCAGAAGATTTCTCTATTTCTTTTTTCCCCTTCCTCCAATATATCACATACACTCGCCTACATGAAAAATGGTGGCATTGGGAAGACAATCGCGTTACTAGACAGTTATTTATAAACCATACAAATTATCAAGATATTTATTAATTTTTGAATGTAATTTTATATACCACTGGATATTATCAATCTTCTTCTTAAATTAACATCATTAAATTAATTATAAAATACACTGTATGCAGTACCGGTACATTTATTATATTATATCAGTACAAATGTTAATTTTATTTTTTATTATATCAGAATACATTTTGTTTGATTACTTTCAGTAAATAAATAATTTTTTAAAATAATCTTTTGCTATTTTTCGATATGCTCACACCCCCTTGTGGAATTACTACGCCCCCTTAGGGGGCGCGCCCCACAGTTTGAGAAATGCTTAAATAAAAATACAGTAGAACAGATATGAGCGACACAATATGGAATAAATATGGAATCTATACCATTGGTTTTGTGTCGAATGAAATTCACCATCCTTTTTGCACAAAAGAAATTTGTATCAAAACTTATTTCTTTTGGTTTTTGTTTTCTAGTCCAAATATATAAACAATACAGCGGGAAATAATTATATACAAATGTTATGAAATTTTCGTACCAAGAACGAAGAGTGTCGAGAATTAAAACGAAATTTGATGGAGGTACAAAGCCCTAAATGTAGATTCTTAGATGCATGGTAATAACTCTCTATTATATATTCAGAGACAATAAACAGAGCTTCCTTCAAATCATGTGTAGAGTGTCTGGGCTTTCAGAAGGTCCCAATTATGTTCAATATCATCCCCAGACCGAGTAGACCGTGGAAGAGTTTGAACTTTTGAGCACTTTGACTCAGTGGATATGCTTTATCCTGATGATTAATTATTCCTGGTGTATTGGTCAGGGTTGTTAGTGTATGGGACCTCATGCACATAGTGCTGGGTTGTTTATGCTCTACGTATCTGTATGAGAATGGACGGCAGACGCCTGCATTTTTTGCAGACTTTTTTTTCTTTCATTCAGATTTTCATTTTTCATCCTAATTTACACTCTACACCAGGGGTGGGTGGACTTTTTTAGGGTACAGGCTACTTCTAATGATTTTACATATTGCGGTCCACTCAGTGGCATAGGTGTGACAATTCTGTATTAAAACTGTATGTTAAGAAAAGAAAATATACAATTTTAATACAGAAAACTGGTTTTTGGTATTGTACCCTTTTAAATGGTGGCAGATTACTATTGTTATTACTAAAACACAAGAAACACAAAATTGTCAAGCTGAATGCTTGAACAAAACTATAAGCAACTGCTAGGCCGTAGAATTTGGACGCATTCATTACAGCGAGCAGAGAACATGCGTGAACCGATGAATTTGAAACCGACGTTTGGAGAAACAATTGTTCACCCCCACGCCATTGTGAGACATGACACCAACTTGAGAACCTAATCCTGTGGTAATGCGAGGTGTGGGATGATATCTCCATAGCCTATCCCGCGCTATTGCACGAAGAGCTAATGATCAACATTTATTCTCCTGTTCCGTCGTCGTATGGGGAAAAATTCATTTCTACGCCTTGAACTGCAGTGATCACTTTTTTCCCCGACAGTGTCAGCGAACGTTTCACCGTTCACTTCCATTGAAGGTACATGTGGTCTGCACATTTAACGAATCATTTACTTTTGTAAACACAGTCACAACGATTGTAAAAAGCCGATTCTCCAGTCTAAATGGCATTAGTGTTCCAGAAATATGTTTCATTTAATATGCGCTTCTTAGGTCTTAGTAAAGGCGGTCACTCTAAAATGTCTTAGCGATCCAACAGTCGATCTTGATCGACTTAAAGCCCAACCTTCGTCTACATCAGAGGTCTTCAAACATTTTCAATTCACGGAACCCCTAGAACTTAAAGGTGTTTTCGCGGAAACCCTAGAACAAGAAAATGTTATCGTGGAACTCCATTCCACACACATACTTAGAATATACCCAAAACAAGTAATATAAAAAAGTTTTTTTAAGTCAATTCCTACTTAGATCAATAAAAAAAATTAGTTACTTTTTATTAAATAGTGACAATTAATATAAATATGTATATACATATGACAGAATTACATTATAAGTGGCAATTAATTTTTATTAATTATCATTAAAATAGCGCATTGTCCTCCAAAACAATCGTGTATATAAAATTTCATTTCAACTGAATGCTTTCAAACGTGAGGGAAAAAGAAATCTTGTAAAGTCTTTTCAGGTTTTGACACACCAAAATGGTCACGAACGCCGAGAATGATGCCAACGTGGCTGTATTTGTAATTCTTTGAATAATTATTAATCATTTAATTTTTATTAGTTATAATTAAATTACTGTATTGTCGTCCAAAATAAGTGCGCATGCAAAATTTAGGCTCAATTGAGTGCTTTAAAATTCATTTTATTAACGAGTGAAAATTTGAACGATAAATATAGAGAGTGAGCTAATAGTAGAAATTGAAAAAAAAAGCAGCACCTCCCCTTCCCGAAAAGTTTATGGTGCCGAAGGCTGCAGTGAAAGCTGAGATCTGAAGGAGATGGTGCAATATGGGTGATGTGCGTCTGCACTAATGATTTGCATATTTCTTTGCAGCGAACGCATGGCGTAAATTTCACATAGTTTGCATGCTTCCTTCAGAGTGTTGCATTTTTATGGCCGGCAGTTTATTAACTATTATTGAAAGAATTTATATTTTTTATTTTATTTATTTATTTATTACGATTAACTAAATTGCATCTTAAAATGCTACACAATATTGGTTGTCGAAAATAAGTGCATTTTAAAATAAATTCATTCAAAAAACTTTGTTCGTTTAATTTTCCTCCGAAATAGGGCACATATTTATTCAAATTTATTTCATAGGTTTGGAGTGTTTTAGATTGTGCTCATAGAGCTTTAAAATGATTTGAACACAAACATGCACAAAAAAACCACAAAAGGATTAAAAAGGATAACTGAAGCCATTTTCTTTGAACGCTTATAAAAAAATTCAAATTGTTTAAAAAATTAATATTTTAATTTTTAAGAATGTAAATTCATAAGATTACACGCGCAATAATATGGAATATACACTTCAGACTCTTAAAATATTTTAGCGGTAGGTTAACTTTTAGGTTAATGATAAATTTTTTTGACAATCCCCTCCCCCCACAGATTATTTAAAAATTTTATTCAGGACAAGTGAATATGCTCCAAAAATATCGGAATTTTCGATATGGCTGTCTAAAAATGTTTCTATTGTTAAACATTGATTTCTCACCTCTTTTTTTCTAAACAAACTTTTTTTAGTGATTGTTGCCACCTTAATCATCTCTGTTTGCATCATAAAATTGATTTCTTGTTTGTTAAAACGTTCTCGATTTCATCGTATATACTCTAGTTTTCGTCGACACATTGCCATCTTGAATTATCGTAAATTCACAAGCTTTCGGTAAAATATTTGCTAGGGCGCTTCTACGTAAGGTGTAAGACGAAAATTAATACTCTTTGCTTCCAATAGATAGCCCTATCTCCCTACAAAACTTTACAGGCTGGCGTGCATAAACAGCTTTACCACATTTGATGCTAAAAACACAATTCTTATATATACGTCCATACCACCTTAGACACAGCTCCTCACTGACGTATATATACTATTTTATCAGTGAAAGGGTTAAATAAGAAGCTGAACATTTCATTACAATAACATTTAAAAATTATTGTTTATAAATTAAAATATTTGTTGGAAATATTGTGCAGCAAAGCAAAAGTGATCTGCTTTCTGAAAGTCAGTTTCCATTCGCAGAAGATTTAACAACATTAACGGTACAGAAAGGAAAAGGAAAAAAATTTTAAAGGGCCATAGGATTTTCAAAAACATTTTTAAAAATTAATGTACATCATTAAGAACGTTTTAAAGCAAACCTCGTTGAAATCTGACAAAAATTACGCTCTCAGCACGTAAAAATGTGTCAAAAATACTTGAAATATGTAAAGAAACAGAACTTTCGTTAGATTCTGTTTGGAATGTTTTGATTTTTTATTTGTTTCATCAGTATCTCGCACTTATATAGAAGCAACAAGAGGCGTGTTGGCGACTCACCTCGTACTTTTAAATCCTGCTCAAGTGAGGAGGTTAACAACTCAATTTTACAGCTTAGAATTACTGACCAAAAATATCAGCATCTTACAAAACAACAATTGATATTGGTCTGAAATGAATCAATATTATGATGATAAACTAGCTAATCACCTAGATATTGTGAAAAATCTGGGTTTTAAAATAAATATTTTTCTGTTATTTCTGATTTTAAGGCATAAATAACGAGAGGGGAAATTGTCTATAACTCTCACAAAAACGGCTTCTACGTCACTGAGAATGAGAAACAAAATAGGCACGAACACTATGAAAAAAAAAGCCTCAATATATGAAATGGATACATTTTAAATGTAAAAAGATTTATTTTAATGGGAAAAAAATAATTAAATCTTTAAACTTGATTTTCTCAGTTTCTGAATTTTCTACTTTCTTACAAAATTTAAAGAAAGCTTTGGTTTCAGAGCTACGATATTTTATATATAAAATGTACTTGTAGATCTGCATTCTGTATGCCTCAGTTTTTGGGATTGGATCAGTAGAATTTATTTTGTAATGTGATAAATTCTAAAAAAAAAGATTGATTTTAAATCTTTTAATTTTAAAAAAATGCTAAAATATGATTTAAATTTAAAATCGGAGGTATGAAGAATACAGGAATTCTTAAGCTTTTATTTTATATAAAAACACAGGATCTACCTTTAGTCTTCCCAAAGTTACTTTGTGTGTTACAGAAAGAGAGCTATTTAGTTTTTACTATTTTTGTATCCACATTTGTTATGCTATTTAAAAAATTATAATAATTTTACAGCAAAATTTTTTCTTTTATTTTAAGCTTTGTACTTTTCTGCACGAACTGCAAGAAACTCATATTAAAAGGAGAAGAATTTACTGGTTAGTTAGGAATCGGAAAAAAGTACGTCAAAATGTGCAATATAAAGACTCCGCAAGGTACTATTCCCCCCCTTAAGTCGACTGACTACTTTCTCCAACCGTGATTTTTTAAAAGTATGTAAATGATTGTTTATTCCATTTAGTGCAAGAATTAGAATATATATAATTTTTTTAAAGAATATTATTACGCCGCGATAGAAGTGAAACTGCTTTGGCGACGTTGGCCGTAAATGCAGGTATAGATCGAATTATATTAAACTGCTGAGTAACTTACTTTAATCCAATAAAATTCAAACTTCATTTTATGAAAATAAAATTTTTATTCAATTTTCTGCATCATTATTTTCCAAGAAAGACGCAATAGGTGTGTGGTAACTGAAGTAGGATATAAAAATCCTCGATTGTAGTCAATCAAGAAAATGTGAGAAAACGCACCAATCGTGTGGTTCCGTAAATTATTTTTCCTTCTCTAGAATGTATTCATTGTCAAATTCAGTGTCCGTTTCAAGAATTCAATGAGTGGCTTTGCTTTTTCTGAAACAAAATTAACATTAAAGTCTCAAGATAATCGGCTTTTAATCATCATCGGATCCAATGATTGCAGCAGCCTCTGATGTGTACAGCACTAAAACTTATTGGATAAAGATGATAAAAGCTGCGACCGAACTACCTGGTGATAAATAGACTTTCGCCAGGAATTGCTGCTAGTTCTGCTTTTCTTTTTTTCCCACGAAACTCTTTTCCTCTTTTTGCATTTGTTCTAGGCTATCTGACCAGAATTTATTTTGATTCAACGGAAATAAAAATTAATAATATAAACTTAATGCATCACTCGCAGAAGTCACTGTGTTTGCTTACAAGACGCTATCCGTAGCGATTCTGGCGCGAACGTCAGTGACGTATACACAATGACCCAGATACTCCCGTAACGGAAAGAGCCATATAAAAGTAATATTTTGTGTGCGTTTATTCGTTGTGAACGGCACGTTTATTACATAACAAGATATCAATCATTGGCATGGCCAAGTAATTTTAGCACGTTTTACACATGTATTTTACAATAATGCAACTGATGAACTTTTTACTTACAGAAAGTAATACTGTACTTAAAAATGATTAAATTTAAATATTTCGGCTCATCTAGGGCACAAATGCGACCCAATGCCGAAAACCCGAGGTCATTTGGTTGCTTATTGGCTGAGAAAAAGGTACGTCAAAATATGGAACAAAGACTAAGACGAAATTTGCGTTCTAATAGCGTTTTTGTTCCACTACGTGAAAAACGCGCTAAAAACTACGAAAATACGCCACATGAGTTCGTTAAGAGAGTAGCTTAATGTCACCAATACCTAAGCGCCTTTCGTCCATAGCAGCAAGAGCACGGCTCCCCCTTAGCAATCGTCCAACTTTTTCACGGATATGACGCAAGTCACGGGGTGTACCCTCCCCCTTCCCGCTCTCTTTTCCTCCCGCTCGCTATCTCCTCACCATGGCGACGTTTCGGCGGGATGGGGGAATCACAACTTCCGCTTGCTTTTTCACTGTTGCACAAAACTGGGTAAATTTTCTATTCAATCCCGTCCGCAAAGAAGTTTCACTTCAAAAATGATGGTCCTAATGAAATCCCCTAGGAGTTAGTAAAAGGAACCGTACAGATCCGTCACAAATCAAGAAAGAATTACTTTTTTAAAAAAGCATTCTCCTTTTATGAAAATATTTTCTGTTGTAATAATTGTTCCCTATATATTGCTAAAACTTATGTATATAAAGAGCCTAAATTATTATTCGTGACAAATTCTCATTATTTTTAGTTATACGATCAATCTGAATAGTAACCAGGTGTGTTTTGTTGAAGTTTATCTACAGTGATATATTAAACAATGAATAGCTTCACTTATAACTTATATGTTTGAAAAATCCTGGTTTGAGTTCTGTCTTAGCTATATTTAAGCAAAATATTATTATAATAGAAGCAATTTTTATAAAAGGAGAAAATTTTGAAAAAATGCATTTTTTACCTCCATTTTTTGTCAAAAAAATATTTAAAAAATTGTTTTTATTCCAAAATTTTTGAACAATTTTACATTTATTTTCCAACTCAATTCAAGATAAATAACTCTTTACTTTCAAAATCAATTTAATATTATCTGAATATAAAACAAATTTTCACCGTTACTATCTCAAAAAACTGTTTTTGAAAAAAGGCACTGTGTAGCCTTAAAATGTTACAGTTTCAAACCAGTAACCTTGGAAACAACTATCCCCACATTCAATTTCTTTTGAAAATAAGAAAATTTTCTTAAGAATGCAATTTTTTTGAAAAATATCTTTTTTTTTTAGCAGGAATTGCAAAGTTTTAATTAATGAAAGTACACAAAAGATAGAGCAAATACCAATAAAAAAATAAAGGGTAAGATAAGAGTTATATTCAAATTTACATGGATAGATAAGATATACTACAGATATCTCCAGTACATATAAATAGTTAATAGGAACAACATGTAAAAAAAAAGTCACAAAATATTTTTGTAAAGTTTGAATTTGTTATTCGTTATTGGCGATGGACCGAGTAATTTCTTACCATTATCAACCGACACCTATTCTCCTAAATTCCAAACCCCGCCAACGACAGGACAGAGCCTCAGCAGATTTATCGTGCAGTAGTCCTCGTACACGGGTTTTCTGTGGTACAACAATAGCTACAACAATAGTACAACAAATTTCAGCTCAATGGGAGGAAGATATCAGCTTCAAAATTGAGTTGCAAGATTCCACCCGAACAAATCACACACACACACACACACACACACACACACACACACACACACACACACACACACACACACACACACACACACACACACATTGTAAGTTAAATAACTAGTAATTCATAACTAAACAAAATATTTTCGCAGTTGCTTCTCTTTTCCAATAAAAATAATAGCATATAATAGTACCCAGTGTTTACTTCATATAATTTTGTATCTTTTTATTAAAAGCTTTTATTTAACTTACAATGTATGTATGTATGTATGTATGTAATTTGTTCGGGTGGAATCTTGCAACTCAATTTTGAAGCTGATATCTTCCTCCCATTGAGCTGAAATTTTGTATACACGTTTAGTTTGGATGACAATGCATGTTTTGACCATTTATATTCCGATATTGCAATTAATTAAAAAGATATTAATTAAAAACGTTTAACTAGTTTTGGGCGCCAACTTGGATATATTTGCATTGTTGTAATAATTTTATTGTTACAACAATGACAAAAGTTGGCGTCGAAAATCGGTTTTCAGCCAAACTGGAATTTCATGACGTTGCGCTATTGACAGTATTAATTAAATTTGTCTAAAAAATAATTACATTTCTACAACGTAAAAATAATCTAATTTCTACGACGTATGTAATTTTTTTACAAATTTCTATCTATTTTCTTGGATTTAAATTCAAAACAAAAAAGTAGAGCTATTTTTCAAGTAGATTGGTATATTGTATACCTTTCTCAACACTGCCAAGTTAAACTGAGATGGAGTATTGAAGAAATTCTTTAAATAATTTATCTAACTTTAATCTATGAAACTCAGACAAAAAATAATTACAGAATCGGAAAGATCATTTTTTTATGTATCTTACCCATCAAAATGAATCCGCTAGGAAAACAATAAGAGAAAAATATTATCTAGAAATGCAATATATTTTCGATTAAAAAAAATAATTTTATAATAAAATAAAGGAATTTTTTAAAGAAATTTTCTAATTTTAAGCCTACAAGTAATTTAAATACACCTCATTTTATCACCAGTAATCTAAACACACACTACGACATGTGTCCTTAAATTTAATTACAAATAGAATCTGTTAATTGTATTTGAATTTAATTATTGATTTTTTCAAAATCAAGTTTCTAAAGATGATCTGAGCAATTTAAAAAAAATAGATTCTTACGTAGAAGATATTCAATGTGCAGCAAAAAATTATAATTATTTGATAAAACTTTCTTTTTTGATTACAAAATGCGTTTTGAGTCTTAAGCATTTTATTGATTAATACAAATATTTAAATGCCTTTTGAAGTTTTTTAATAAACAACTAAAATTTTCTTCTAATATGTTAGAGAAATATATCCCTTATCTTCAAAATATTTCAAATAAATAATATATTCTTTAAGTTTTTCAAAAATAGTCAAAATTTTAATTAAACATTTAATAACTTTGTCATTTATGAAGATAATCTCACTAAACCTTTTTTTTTTCGTGTGTAGAACAATGTTACCCAAAATCTGCACGAAGATTGAAAAAATTGCTTAAAAATTACGGATTTTAAAAAATTGTGTTTTTAGTCTAATACCATTTTGCGAGAATTAATTCAGCTAAACCAGGGATGGCGAACCAGCGTTCAATGAGTTGAACAGGCTGAGAAACCTGTCCAGAGATAACTAAAAAGTAAAAAATAAATTAAATGTAAAAAAACTTTTTTAAGAACAAAATTTTATTTAAACGCGCTAAAAAGAATAAAATAAACTTTTCCTTTAAAACTTTTTTTTACTATCAACTTATAACGTCATTACACAATTTATATGATATAAAAGCTTGTCGCGAGATATACCTGTGTAGATAAACAAGTAAAATAAATAACTTGACCTGATTGATTTTGGTTTTTAAAAATTCAAACTAAGTAAATATGAGTACTTAAATATTGCGACAAGCTTTTATATCATATAAATTGTGTAATGACGTTATAAGTTGATAGTAAAAAAAGTTTTAAAGGAAAAGTTTATTTTATTCTTTTTAGCGCGTTTAAATAAAAGCTTGTTCTAAAAAAAGTTTTTTTACATTTAATTTATTTTTTATTTGATTAACTACTGTTTTAATAAACCTGGTATTAAGAAATGTTTGAATAACATCACAAAAGTCACAACATGTCAACAACTTTAGAACCAAACTTTGGATTTGGCGACCAAAATTTATGTGAATACCTTGTTTTTTACATTTTGTTTATAATAAATGTGGTTTCAAAGCACAAGAAAACAGTAGAATGTTCATTATTTCAAAAAAAACTTTCAAATGAATCTAAAAGGAACCATACTCTTTATTTGACTTACCTAAGCTTTTAAAGTTGAATTATTCATGTATAATTTGAATTCATTATTCTGACTTATGACGCATTTAATTTCTGGAAAGTTTGGGGTTTTGTACCTTTGTACGTTTTTAAACGTTTTATTATTAAACATAAACATGTTAAAAAAGGTTTTGATAGAAACAATGTTTCCAATAGCAGAAATTCGTAAAATATTTGAAGAGGTAAAAAACAATACGCGAGATTCCAGAAAGTAAACAAACAGCTACAATTATTCACTTCACTTCTTTCCTGAACAAGTTACGGATCAAAATAAATCCTTTTAATCAATTTAAAATATTTGATGAGGCTGAAAAGTAGCAAGTGTCTTTTGTTTTGAAATGAAAGGGGCGTGGCAATCAGCTGGTTTTGAGTTTGACGGATGTAAACAAATTTTTAAAAAAGTATTAAAAATACTTCTAATTCAACTAGAACAAAAATTTAAATTGCAGTAGAAAGAGAAAGAGTGGTATTTTATTTTTCAATCAAAATTGAAAAATCGATTTTTGGATCGACTTTTGTGAAGTGAAGGAACTTAAGGGTAGTTAACGGAGGGGGGGGGGTGAGTGAGGGAATATTAACGTCCCACTGTTCAGCTACACGAGGGTTTTTGGGGACGGTCCGCGTAATTTTGAACCATGGTCAAGTGACGCGGACGACACCTGAGCTGGCACCCTTCTCCTAACTACCACACCACACCAACGGGAGGACGTTTCAGCTCACGACAGATTTTACGTGCATTACGCCCCTACACAGCAGGTCTTCAGTGGTACTGGGATCGAACTCATGACATGCTAGCCACGATCCGATGCCTAGACCACTCGGCTACCGCGGCAGGGTAGTTAACGGGAGCGTCACATCACTACAAAAAAAAAAATTCTGTTCCGGACAAAAAGAATTAAAAAAAATCAGCTGTTGAATAAATCATTCGAGGTTTATTATTCGTTACATAGGGGTTATTGTCTTCATTTTAATTGAGGAAAGATAATAGTTCGTTAAATCCGAAATTTATTAAATAATTGTTCCGACTGTAATTTCTCTGCATATATTAGTTAACTGCGTTAGAATTTTGATCATATTCCTTTGGTTTAACAGTTGTTTTAAGCTATCCTGTAGCAACACACATTGAGGGACCACTTTATCATGACCGTCGGACAGTTCTATGAGCCTTTGCTGCACAATATTGCCACTAGGTAAGCTAGAATGGTGTAAAAAAGAATATCGAGGAATGCTAAAGGTACTCTTGTAGGTTTTCTACAGAAAGCAAGGGAAAACACTTCTATCAAATTCGCTCAGGCACCCAAGAATTGAAAGACAGACAAAAGAAACGTGGTCTGATAAATTACGTTTTGAGTTTCTATCATGCAGATGAGTGAGAGCTTGACGGAGTGAGTGAAGATTAACGTCGCACTGTTTCAGCTGCACGAGGGCTTTTGGTGACGGACCTCGTCATTTTGAACCATGGTCTAGTGACGAGGACGACTGCTGAGCTGACACTCTCCTCCTAACTACCACACCAACGGGAAGACGTTTGAGCTCTCGACAGATTTAACGTGCATCGCTTCCCTACACGGTGGGTCTTTAGTGGTACTGGGATCGAACTCATGACATGACAACCATGATCCGATACCTTGACCACTTGGCTACCGCGGCCACGAGAGCTTGACGGAAACAGCATGGATGAGTGAACAAGTATTTATAAACGTCGCACTTCAAAGTAACACGAGTGCTATTATTGACACACCTCGTCATTTTGAACCACAGTTAAGTGACGAGGATGACACCTGGATTGTACTTAAATACTGAAAACTAGAATACTGCACCTTTATATTCTACAATTTTTTTAAAACTTTTCATGACCTATTGGGAAGGATTGCACGAAATTTCGGATTTAGGAAATTTATGACATTTGTTTGATTTCATTTTCATCAAACCAATGCCCTCTAAAGTAGTTCAAAGTCCTTGTAGTTCTGAGTCTCGGCTAAATGACCAAACTTCCACACCACGTGAGTGAATGAATATTAATGTATTACTCATTAACGACTCGAAGGCTTTTTGCAATGGACCTCTGACCCTGGTCAAGTGACAAGGACGACACCACATCACACCAATGGCAGGATGTTTGAGCTTTGACAGATTTAATGGTCATCGTTTCTCCACACGGCAGGTTTTCAATGGTACTAGGCTCTAACTCATGACATGCCGGCCACGAGTCTCTTACCTTGACCACTAGGCTACCGCGGCCTCCACACCTTGTTCAATATGACGATTAGCCGCTCATCCGGTATAGTGGTTAGTGACGCAGTCAGCGGACTGCTGTGCCGTAGGAACTGGGTTCAAATCCCGGAGTAGGCATGGATTTTTGTGTTGTAATCCTTTCTTCCTTGTGTTGTAAGTCCTCGTGTGATATGTTGTGTGGTGCAAGGGGTTTATAAATGTTCTCAATAAAAAAAATATGACGATTAAAATGACGATCGTGAGCCTATATAGATTTGACACATATCAGCTCTTCCAAGTGATGGGTTTTCAGTTGCAACAGGACTCGAACGAGTGAATATTAACGTCCCACTATTCAGCTACTGGAGTTCTTTTGGAAACTGACCTCGTCATTTTGAACCATGGTAAAGTGACGAAGATGACACCTGAACTGGCACCACCCTCTCCTAACTTCCACACTACATAGTTTGAGCCTCGACATTTAACGTGTATCGACCGCCTCTACACGGCGTGTCTTCAGCGGTACTTGGATAGAACTCACGACACTCCATCTGCTTGTCTGTTACCTTGGCCACTTCGATACCACAGCCACAATGGGACCAACGATTCAAGCCGGTCACAAATTTAAGACCATGACCAATTGACTAACGTGACCACTCGATGGACACTAATTGCATGAGGTAAAGATGCAAGATCCTTTAGTACGGCAGGTATTAAATAACTATTAATTTTTTAATTATTCCATATCCATTAACATCTCTTATAATTTTACTCCCTTTAAAACGATTAAAATTGATACCAATATTTCCTGCTTAGAGGAAAATTACAAAAGTAACTAAAGTCTTTTTTTATGACTTATAAACTATAGCGTTAAATTATTTTCCTGTCTTAGCATTTTTTCTATTCTCTCTGTGTACGTTGCATAAAGTAAAGAATTAATAAATAATGTTTTATTTTGTTTAATAAGTGTGACTTCCAGATCGAATTTCATGTTTTTCGTCCTTTCTGTGCACTCTCTGTATCGTCCTGCAGTTTCTTTCCCAGCAACTAAACTCTCAGTGCCAAATAAACACCCCATTTACAGATTTTTAAATCCTAAGAGTTAAGAGAACTGGATTTATATTTAGTAGACAAAAATTAAAAGCTTCTTGCTTTTACGATGCGTAAATTAAATGTTCAGAATGAAGGTTTAATTTAGTTAAAAATTATATGCCAAATAATTAGAATATATATATTATTTTTAGAAGTATAATTAAGTTTTCGTCTTTTTGTGTGCATGATATGATGTACTACAAACACAATTTTTTCAAGTTTTTATAAAATGTGGTCGTTATTTTTTTTAAGTAAATGTTACTCTCTATATTTTAATATAAAAGCATACATATTTAATAATATGCCATCATATTCATATGCTCATTAGCAGTTTCAAAAAGCAAAATAATTAGTTCCGCTTTAACTATGTTGGTGGAAGTAATAATATAATTATTAAAACAAACCATAAAAAATACAATTCCTGAAACTTTAAGTATCGATAAATATTATGTAGGTTATACTTTAAAGTGCCCAAAACCATAGTATAACAATGTACAAATATCCAGTTGTCATTAGCAATGCGTAGGGATGTATTGTAACGCTTTCCGGCCTCGCAGCTGCAAAATCGACTTCCTTATGCATTACGCCGTTCATATTCACTCGTGCACCCCTAAAATATTCCGGGATCCTTTCATCTGACACCACGACGACACCATGAGAAACCAAAGGATGGATGCCATCTGTGAGCCGGACCACGAGTGAAATTCCAGGTGTTAGAAGGAACCACCCCCACCCAAAGAGAGTGAAGAGATATTTCGTTTGAAACACTCGAAAAGAGATGTTGTGCTTGCCTTCTTCACCAATAACATGTTCTCAGTAGAATGAAATACTCCATTGAATAACTTGTATCAAATTGTGAATGTAAATAATAGCTGTAGACATAATAAATTAATAATTTAACACCTTAACTACCCTAAAATTATGAATCTTGCCAAAAATTGACAAATTTCTTTTATGATTTTATTTTATAGGCCATCTTATTAACTTTATAAAAATACCAAGTTTATCGTTTTCCGTTCCCTAGAACAAAAACTACAAGTGTTTTAGTAAAAGCAGATGCCATTACTTTAACCAAGATGTCACACATTAAAACGCGTTTTACTCGAAATGTGTTTCTTTGGAATTGCTCAAACAGGGTCAGCGATTGCTCAAAAAGTTTTGAAAATAATTAACTGAAATTTTTTGTGTATTCTCTGTATAATACTAGAAGTGTTTTAACCTTCGGGTTTATCAATTACTGTTTTATTACAAAATTTACAGTCCCTTATGTGAATATAATCACTGTCTGTTTAGCAATTTCATATAGTAACTGAGATAAAGTGCTCTAGTTTTTGTAAAAATTAAAATATATCTTATCCTGAAGGTCATTTCAAAATTGAATAATATAGCAACACAATAGATTGAAAAAAATTGAAAATTTGATCATAAACCTTTGGTGCAGAATGGGCCGCGTTTATGCTTTTTTTTTTGTCAATTTTTACCTATTTTTTCCGATTTTAATAATAATAATTTCTTTTTCACTTCTTAATTTTAGCATATTTTTCTTTAAATGTACTAAAAAAATCTAAAAAAACAAAAAAATTCACATATCTCCATTTTTTTAAGAAAAGTCGCAACCACAGTCGGATAACTTAAGTCTCCCTCGAACTCATTATTTTTCCGGAATCGTCACAGTACAGATGGACAGGGCAGTGTGAGGGCTTTCATTTCTACTCCCCCCCCCAATGATTTCTTATAAAAAAATTTTCTTCTCAATTATTGCACCCGACGGAAATTAATAGATTTTGAATGGCAATGTTAGTTACAGCTATATGCAAGGAACATTCCATTTTGAAAATTGTAATGGAACTAAACATTCCTTTATTTACATGTATGTGTACAGAAAACATTTCTAGTGTTACTTACCACCGTGTATGATGCAGTTGCGAACCGCAGCTACTTTGACGTATAGTAGTCAGCATTATCAGACAAGCAATAATCTGTCAATAACAGTTACAATTCGAGGCGTACTGTGTACATGTTTCTGAATATGTGTGTGATTATTTTTTTATTTATTAAAGAATGAGATTTACTACCGAGAAACCTGCTTGATCTTATCTCTTATGGAGTTTTCTGTATTTAGTGTTAAACAGTGATGTGTTTGCGAAATGCTCTGCAAATCTTTTTTTACACTTATAGTCACAATTAATACTATTTCGTTATTTTTAAATATTCCATCGATTTGGTTCGGCTTCCAGATACAAATTATCTTAACCTTCTCAAGGAAAATAATGTTTGAACCATAATTAAGCATTACGTTATTTCTACAAATTATTCAATTTTGCCTTTTTGTTGTTATTCTTATTTTCCTTTTCTATAATTTAATCATTTATTTTCTATTGTTGCTATACCACCTGCCTGATGGTATCAGAGGCCACGAAATTCGTCACGGCAATTGGCTAGACGTATGTCTGTCGTTAGCCGTAGCTTTGAGCACCAAACAGGTGACAGTATGATATGGCTCGGTTTCACCCTAGTTTTGAGGAGAACATCTGCAGGTGTTAGGACCTCCAGCTCTTTTCCCTTTCACCAACTTCTCGAGAGGATTTGTGACTCGACGAATATTTAGAGTACCCCATGCCTCAAAGGCCTATTCAACTGCAAACCTCCATGCCTTTTCCGGGACTCGAACTCGGGCCTACGACACAGCAGACACGTCAGTGACCACTATACTGATTAAGCAGCATTTTTATTTTTCTATTATGAATATTTATTCTACATTCAAAGTATAAGCATATCCTTTTATTTTTAGCGCGTTTTTCACGTAGTGGACAAAAGATTATTAGGACGCAAATTTCGTCTTCGTTCCATATTTGTCGTACCTTTTTCTCAGCCAATAACAACCAATTGACTCGGATTTTCGGCATTGGGTCGTATTTGTGCCCTAGATGAACCGAATCATATTTTAAAATTTTCCCATAGTTTTTCCCGAATTTTCCTACAAATTTTATTGAATTTTGCTTTTTTTTGTTGCTTTTTATAATGCTGATACAGATTTGTGTCATTATTTCTTTTCAGCTCAATAGTAATACATTTAGAGGAGTGGTACAGTACACTACTTTCTGTTAGTAAAAAGTTCATTAGTTGCATTATTGTAAAATACAACATGTGAAAAACGCGCTAAAATTACTTGGCCATGCCAATGATTGATATCTTGTTTTTCTTAACAGGCGAATTCAATATTTTTCAGTTCTTTTT
>BMAO01013116.1:0-13415 GCA_019973975.1 Trichonephila clavata | reverse complement strand
ACTAAAAGAATTACCTAATAAAAGGATTCTTCAAAAAAGATTTTTCAAAAGTTCTGCTCACAGACTTGTTCCAAGACATCCAACAGTCTTGAAACCAATGGAAAGCTATTATTCATTGTGTTAAAAATCCAAACTATACCTAACAGAATTCTTTAAACCAGCTTGTAAAAATAGACGCCAATAGAAATAACAATCAAATTTGGTGGCATATAATTTGGTTGGTTATCAAAAATGTAGAAATTTGGTTGGTTGTCAAAAATGTAGAAATTTTTCAATGTGTAAGATTTTCAAGAAAGAGCGTAGAAAAAATGTAATCTGTGAGAAGAGTGTTACAACAATCTTCACGGGCAGACCACTAATATGCTGACTTGATCCCATTGTTGTGTGGTGATTTTGTAATCAGAAGTAGCATGACGATTAATGCATTTGTGATGAATATAAGTTCTTAAGAAGTTAAAAGGATAGATAGTCATGATCTAAGCAGCATTGGAAGAATGTCTTGATATTACACTACTGGCCACCGTAAATGCAACACCAAGAAATACAAGAGATAGCACTAACAAAATTTATTTTGTAGATAATTTGTTGACCAAGTATCAAATGATTAAATTTATAGACTTCTGAGAAGTGTGGTGCCTGCCAGAATCAGTAGCAAGATTAGCCGCCATTGTTGGAGATCACCGGTACCACATGCCTCTGCATTGATTCAAAGAGACTTTGGATGTGTTTTTAGGGTACAGCAGACCAAGCAGCTTCCACACGTTGCCAAAGTTCATCTGGTGTGGCAGCTGGGGGTGTAATCTGGGTCAATCGTTGAGCAAACATGGAACACATGTTTTCTATCGGCGAAAGATCTGGAGAGCGAGCCGGCCAGGGACGCAATTCAATCTGGTGATTGACGAAGAACTTTTGGACAATGCGTGCCACGTGTGGTCACTCATTATCCTGTTGAAATATGGCTGTGGCTAAGCCCTGAAGGTAAGGAAGGACAACTGGCTCCAACACCTCGGAGATGTAGCGCTGGCTGTTTAAAGTACCGGTAATGCGTACTAGAAGAGTGCGAGAGTGATATCCAATACCGCCCCATACCATAATACGGTGCAGGATCAGTGTGGCGGAGCATAACGCAGCTATTCAGCATCCTCTCTCCAGGTGTCTCCAGACTCGAATCCGACCATCGTGGTGTTGCAGCAGATGCGTGACTCGTCAGTAAAGACAACTTCATTCCATTCTGCCACCCAATCCTTTATTCATCGCACCATTGGCGGCGGAGACGTCTGTGGTTCTGCGTCAAGGGTAGACCAAGCAATGGACGTCTTGCGGACAACGTATACTCTGCTGTAAACGGCGTCGAATGGTACGCGCAGACACTGAATGAGGCGTTACAGACTCAATGTGCTGTGCTATGGTTCGTGATGTGACTGAGCGATCCGTCACTGCCATGCACACAATTTACCTGTCCTCACGGAAGTGGTGCACTGAGGTGGATGCGATCGACCACGTCGGTCCGTCGTACCCTCCTGCATCCAACGGTCACATATCCACATTACAGTTGTTTGGTTTCGTCCAACACGACTACCGATTTCTCTGAAAGATAATCCACAATCTCGGTAGGCCACTCTCTATCCTTCCTCTGTCGAACTCGGATACTTGATCAAAAGCTGATCGCTGTTTTCTACGAGACATAACTGATCGTTTTTTGAAAAACCACAAGAAAAACACAATTGCCGAACTTGAAATCGTCGAAACCTCCAAGCCTTAAATAGCGCTTTGAGGTGGCGACACAGGCGTGCGTGATGTATGTCTGCGCTTAAATTCTAATCATTTGCCTATCTCACCTCGCTAATGCATGTTGTAAATTTCATGTTATTGCGCGCTTCCTTCAGGTGTTGCATTTACGGTGACCAGCAGTGTTTTTAATTTATCTATTTTTTGTGTAGTTAAGTTATCATTTCAAAAAAAATTCAAAACAATATTTCTGTAAATTGAAAGATGCAAATTACTATCCCATACATGAATTTTAATTACATGGAAACTAAAAGAATCTCTTTTGTCAAAAATGCTACACACTACTCTATTGTCAATAAGATGCAAGTCTAAATCCAAGAATCCAACCATATTAGAGTTAAATGGTAGTTTTAAGAAGGTTGAGATTGTCAGGGTGGAACATAATATTTGGTTTGAATTCACTACTTTTACCAAAAATTATTATATCATCTATATAACGATAAAGTAAGTAAGATTCATTAACACTAAGTTCAATTCAAAAAAATGTTCATACAGATTTGCTAAACAATTACTAGCAGGACCACCCTGAGGTAGTCCTCTGATCTGTATAAAGATTCTGATCAAATGCAATGAAATTTCTTGTAATACAAGATTAACAAGAATATGAAATTTCTCCTTTTTCATTGAATTATATAAATCATATTTATCATAAATTAATGTAGAACCCTAATCATATAATCAATATCAATAGAATTAAAAAGGTCATTGAAGTCAAAGCCATGCATTGAAAGAATTATCATATCCTTCGTGACTCTGGTAATCTCTAAGCTATTTTTAATTATTGCTGTGTGTTGAAAGTTATCAATAGTATTTTGAAAAAGGGATTGTAAAATCTTCCCAGACTTCGAAAAATGCGTGTTATACTCATTAATAATACTACGGAATTTTATAGGACAAACGTGAAATTTTGGTGTTAAAAAATGCGAGGGTATTTAATATTTTATAATATACTTCTTGTGACTGTTTTGTTTCATTGATTTTTATGAATGACATGCATAATAACACATTTCTATGGAAATAAAATGTATTCTAAGAAACTTAATTTGTTAAATATATGTTTTTTGTTACTTTTTTTACAATATTTTTTAACACGAAAAAATATTTCCGTCCTCTCAGTATCGTGTTAAACCATTTTCATTGTATTATTATATTTAGCTTCTTCTGTACTTCTACGATTTATTATTATATATATATATTATATTATATATATATATATTACAGGCTGAATTCACTAAAATTAGGGCATTCATCAATTAGCATAAAAAAAGTTAAAATAAAATTTACAGCCGTTACAATTTCATTAAAACAACATAGCCAGACAAGACGATAAATAATATTAGATTCAGTAATTTTATCTGGTGTTGGATATTCATGTTTATTCAAAGAGTGTAATAAATCACTCTTTTAGCCAATACTGGAAATTTGCCAGAAAAATGAAATATATCCCATTGACTATCTCCTATGAATATGTCATGCTATCATCCTCTTGTGTTAACTGATATAAAAGACATTCCTTTTTGCTGATTGGTTAAAAATGAGAGTTTGAATGCCATAACATTTTTCTTTAGAATGCAGACTGATTAATGAATTGGATAGATGGGAAGATTCAATAAGAAAATTGGAAATAGCATTGTGATAATGCTTAATGATGTACTGAATTTATTTCTTTGTAGCAGATATTTTAAAAGCAACTTTTCAGCATTTTTAACAAAATATACAATTAAATGTTTATCATACAAGGGAAAGATTTTGTGAGTTTATTTTAATTCTTATTCTCTTTCAGTAAATGCTTGAAAAATAAAAGTTTATTTTGTCCAATTGTTGATTTTTAAGTTAAATACGTTAAATTTTCAAATGAAATTGGATGATAGCAATATCTATATACATAAAAGCCCAACGTGATTATATTCTAACCAAGTCCAATAAGAGTACTTATAAAAAATTTAAAAGTTATCAAATATTCTTTTATTCAACATAGAATTTATCAGACTGTTTAATATTCTAAAAAGTATTAGATAATAAATTGAATTGATAAAAACGTATATAAATATGAAACAAATAATAAAACTACGATCATCACTTTAATATAAGGGATTTTTTGAATTTTAAAAACTTTTTCTCTTTACCCGGTAGAAAATTGAAAAAATATTTATACGAATCAATTCGTTAAAAAATAGTTAAATGGAAATTTAGTTGTACATTTTTTACAATGGAAAATAAGTGTTTTTATTAGTATCTAAAATTTTAATCCAAATATGGCCGGTATTTTTATCAATAAATATATGAATTTTTTTATCAATAAATATATGAATAACAAATGTGTAAAATATTATAGGACAAAATATTAATCGCCATTTAAAAATATGAATTTGGAAAGAAATATTAGAGAAAAATTTTTGCAGAGAGAGTGTTACAGAGCAAATGATTTATATGACCACCATATCCTATACTAAGCAAGTCAAATAACAGTACTTATAAAATATGTAAAAGTTATTAAATATTCTTTTACTCAAGAGATAGAATTTATGAGACTATTTAATATTTTAAAAAGTATTAGATAATAAATTGAATTAATAAAAGCGTAACTAAATTTTAAACCAAAAAACCGATCCTCATTTTAATATAAATAATTTTTTGAATTTGAAAAACTTCTGCTATTAACCCTATAGAAAATTGGAAAAAAAATATTTGTACGAATCAATTCGTAAAGAAATAGTTAAATGGAATTATAATGGGAATTTACTTGTACATTTTTTATGATGGAAAACAAGTACTGTCATTAGTATCAAAAATTTTAATTCAAGTATGGCTGGTATTTTATAAGTTTTTTTATCAATAAATATATGAATAATAAATGTTCAAAAGATTATAAGATAAAATATTAATCGCCATTTAAAAATATCAATTTTGAAAGAAATATTAGAGAAGGAACTTTGCAGAGTGTTACAGTAAATGGTTTACATGGCCACCATATCCTTTCAGGCATGAAGCTGATTTCAAACGGTTGGTTGACTTAACACTTTTATGCATATTTTGGTTATAAATTTTTTCGAGCTGTAGTAATCCATTCAAAAATAATACATAAAAGAAATCGAGTACGAATAAAATAGAGGATGACATTCTTGAAATTTTCAAAAGTATTTAACACACAAAGAGTTTTTTTTTCTTTCTTTTTTCAATAAGAAACGAAGAATTAAAAAAAAAGCGGCATGGAATGATGTAAGAAAGTGAAGTTTACTCTATCGTTCCGTTATAAAAAGGTCACCGTAGTTAGGCAAAATCAACATATAAATAAATGTTTAATGCATTTTTCATTTGACTTGATTGTTTCTGATGAGTCGTAATCTCAAATTCTGGGAGCATCCAAGATTTACCGTGTAAAAGAGCTCTAATGCACATTATATCTGTCATGTGTTCGCGATGGCATGGTCTGCTCAAACAGTGGTCCCCAATCCCCGGTCCGTGGATCAAATAATACTGGGCAGCACAAAGATAATTAAATTATTTCAATTTATTTACCGTAAAATCCGGCGAAAACACGCAATTTTATCACAAAAAATAAGATCGAAGTTCAGGGGCACGCGTTATACGCCGGGTATGAAGATGAGAGCTCTTAAAAAAAAGAGAATAGCATAAAAAAAGTTTGACTTCTACATATATCGAAATATTAGAAATATTAGAATCGAATTCTAGAAATATACTATTTTTCTGAAGCTTTTGGGATAATACAGTGGATAATGGCTTAAAAACATAACAGCATTGCTACGTACATTTCATGATTCTTTGTTAAAAGTAGGAGCGTGTTATACGGGGTAAATATACTTCAAAATAAAAAAATGCAGCTTGAAAGT
Source organism: Trichonephila clavata (assembly GCA_019973975.1). Lineage (NCBI taxonomy): Eukaryota > Metazoa > Arthropoda > Arachnida > Araneae > Nephilidae > Trichonephila > Trichonephila clavata. The sequence goes on along the minus strand of BMAO01013116.1, from coordinate 7,776 downwards.
TATAGCTGCACGTTATATGCCGTATTTTACGGTACTTCTTTTTGGTTATTGCGATCTTTTATGGAAATCACTTTATATTCAATGTTAAAGCACTTATATTAATTTTTGATGCAATTGTATTTAATGCTAGTATTTAACATCGTTGAAATGCAATTAAATTAAAATTGTTAAATCAAAAAAAATTTAAAATATAAGCAATCAACGTTTTCCCTCAGGTGACCGAGGCAAAAGTATCAACCATTGACAGGCCCCCCTAGTGATACAAAGTTTGGGACCCTATCTTCAAATACAGTGAGTCAAGTATAATTTCTAAAATTAGGTTTCTAAAAATATAATAAAAACAAGTAATATTTTTAGTATGTTTGTTACAAAATAAGCTCCGGTTTTTAAACATATTTCTTACAACGACTTAATAACGACTGAAATGGCTTGTTCCGAGTTCAGTTCGAGTCAAAGCTGTTTGTATTGTCACAACTACAAAAAAACTAAAAGAAAAATTATTTAAAAATTATATAAAATTTATATAAATAATAATATATATAATATATATACTAGCTGATCCGGCCACGCGTTGCTGTGGCTTTGTTTTAATACGTTAGTTCAATATTATTCTAAGCTATTCAGTGCAGTCAAATTAATCTTCGTTTATAATTTTGGAGGGTTGAAATAAAGTATAAACAACAATTATTTTAATTTTGCATTTCATACATCTTCTATTTGAGTGTAGTATAATGCATGAATTACTAACGAAGTCGTTAAGTAACAACATATGAAGATTTAATTTTATAAATGTGGTGAATAACGTTGATTCTTTGCAATTTTTAAAATTATTTTTATCATTTTAAAGTATAACAAATAATAATTTTATATAACTAATCGCTAATCTGAGCGCAATATTTTTCGGTAACCCGTATTTTGCTAACTCAAATAGATTCAACAGTTTCCGCACACGTGAGCATGTAACATCTAGTTGCCCATTCGAGAAACATGGATTTTCTAAGTCCAAGTATCAAATGAATATTGTTCGGTTTCCGATTCATTTATGATCATCGCGAAAGCCAAACGCGAATCGGAATTGAAGCCTTTTGAATGATATTAGAGATTCTGACGGTATCAGTGGAATACGTGGCAACAAATTCCGTAGTAGCAGAACCGAATTTTCGTTCAAACTTTACAGTCAAAATGTTTGCTTCAAGAAGTTCCCGGTATAATTTTTTGATGATCAAACGTGCACCGTTGCATTATATAGGTGAATTTAAGTTACGCAGATAATAACCAGGGAACCAACCGAAGATTATGTGGTGACATTCCTGATATATCTAGAGAATTCAAAAACTCGGTTGGAAAACTTACGGTTTTGTTTTCATCAACAATAGTGTCGATTGGTTTAAAAAACGTTGGATCAACTGGCAACAACCCTGTGTCTGAAAGTTTATTTCATCACAATATCAACATTTTTTCTGATTAAGTAACAGGATTACAGAGGCAATAATTATCAAGATAATTATACAGTATATCCGGAAAGACACTCTCAATCAGTTCCTTTTTGCCTAAAGAACATTACAGAAATCGTCTGGTTATTTCATGCATTATGTATTGGGATGAAGTTCTACTTCACCGTTTCCGATATTCAGTAGTTGGTTAGGAAATATTTGCTCAGATTGATCATCTTGCAAATGTACTCGCGTGTTTATGGTCAGTCGAAGTGTTTCCACGTTTCGCCATCAAAACGATTGTTTTAAACAGGCGTTAATCTCGTGACCAAAGTATAGCGTGTAATGGCTGTTAATGCCTGTCGGAAATCACCAGACAGTAATACAACAGCAACACCGAATATTTTCTCGTTGCCATTTAAATCTTGCAAAGCTCTATGTAATGCTTTGAGTGAATGTTTATGGTTCATGGTACACTTATCCCTGATCATGACTGAATTCATTTGCAATACTGTAGCCAATCCACTCTTTTTTTCAATGGTACACATTGCATCTTGTATTTTATGAATGTCCAATGGCAGCTGATGCGGAATGTGCAGTTTTTTCACCATCTAACACAGTGACAACAATGCCCGAAGATGCAATTTCCTATTGCAATCATATTTTCGCACGACTGCACCTGAAAGTTTAGTTGCTACAGGGAATGAAAATCCGGAGGTGGAACTCGAACACAAAGCCATTTGACCTCATTCCAGCAATATCCAGAAAATTTACGGAAGCTTTTGAAATCCGTATCCAGATTCTCGTTCCACCCGAGAAGTACTCGGTGCCCACTTTCGACGCCCTTGCTCCTGTAAGTTCAGTCTCTGAAGGGGACATTACGGTCGGTCGGCATTATCCGGCAAAGTTACGGGAGTTTCTAAAATCCGATTTCACATTATTATTGTTTCCCATCCAGAAAAACACCAGGAAAGCATTTCTCTCTCCTCAAGAATTTTAAAGCAAGCCTTTTCCACAGTTCGTGCAAAATACTTTCGTCTGGCATTATTTGACGTAGATATGAGATTATATTGAATTGGATTGAGAATATTCGGATCGGCAGTTCCGAAATACAATCAAGATCCACTTTTTGCGTCTCTACGTCGGCAAGTGGTCGCGGTAGCCAAGTGGTCAAGGCATCAGATCATGGCTAGCGTGTCATGAGTTCGAGCCCAGAACCACTGAAAACCCGCCGTGTAGGGGAGCGATTCACGTTAAATCTGTTGAGAGCTCAAATGTCCTCCCGTTGGTGTAGTGTGGTAGTTAGGAGAGGGGGTGCCAGCTCAGGTGTCGTCCGCGTCAATTGACCATGGTTCAAAATAATGTTGTCAGTCGCAAAAAGCCCCCGTTTAGCTGAAAAGTGCGACTTTAATATTCACTCACTCACTCACATTACGTCGGCAAGATAGGCTGGTACTGCTGCCCGAGAACATTCCGATCCCCCGGCATTATCTGGCAAAAATACAGGAATTTCTATATATCGATATCAGACTCGCTTAAACCATCTCAAATTACACAAGGAATACACTTTTCCCACGCCAAGACTTTAAGGGTGAGCTCCTGACCCGGTTTGCGTAAAAGACGGTCATCCTGAATTATCCGGCAAAGTTACTGTTATTTCTCAGATTGAATATCAGATTCGGATTATCCGTTTTGAAATACACCAGGGACAAAGTTTTCATGATCCAAGGCTTTTAAGGCAAGTCCCTGCTACGGTGTGTCTAAAATACGGTCGACTGGCATTATCCGGCAAAGTTATCGAAACTCCTAAAATTCAATTTCAGATTCTCATTTCCCACTCCGAAATGCACACGGAGCTGACTTTTGATGCTCCAGCGCGAGCAAGTTCAGTCGCTAGAGATAATGAAAATCCGGACGCGGGACTCGAATCATTTGCCTTTTTTCCTTATTCAGACAATATCCGGCAAGTTTAGTGGAGTTTCTAAAATATAATTTCAAATTTTTCTTTTCCGCCCCTAGATACAACTGGAAATTACTTTTGTTCCCCTGAGTCGGCAAGTTCAGTCCCTGGAAGAGGCATTAGGGTCGTCCGGCATTATCTGGCAAAGTTACAGGAATTTCTAAAATTCGATTTCAAACTCTCGTTCACCATCCCGAATTACAATAGAAACGCACTTTTCCCGCACCAAGACATTAAAGGTAAGCTCTTGCCACGGTTTGCGTAATAAATGGTCGTCCTAATTATCCGGCAAAGTTACAGTTATTTCTCAGACTGGATATCAGATTCGGATTATCCATTTGAAGTACGCTAGGGTCCAAGTTTTAAACGATTCAAGGCTTTTAATGTAACCCTGTTATGGTGTGTTTAAAAATACGGTCGGCCGGCTTTATCCGGCAAAGTTACGGTTATTTTTGGAAACTGACTCGAAAATCGGATTTCACACCCAGAAATACGCCAGGCACTTAATTTTCGTGCATTTCGATTTGCAATATCTGCTTCCACAGACACATGAGCAATGCCACATTTTGCGATTATTCCCTTACGGGAATCTGGCAACGTTTTTTCAGGATTCTTCACATTTCCGGCAATAAAAAATTATGACGTGATTCCTTGAAATAAAAACCATCATATGTTTTAAGTTGGACGAAATGACACATAGTATGCAAAATTATATTGTGATCGGTTGAGTAGTTTCGGAGTCCATCGCAAACAAACACTGTGATACAGTTTTATATATAAAGATATAAATAACTACAATATATTTAACAATCACAAAATTTTAAATTCATTTTAAATTTTGGTAATAAAGAGAATTCTCAAATGCTAAATTACGTAAATGTGGTGGGTGAATTTTTCGCAAACGTCATTTTTTGATGATATTCAGAACAAATATGATTAATCTGGCTATTAAACGCTTTAAAACATGTAAACAATACTCATCAGTAATTAGTCGATCTGTCACAAGAAAGAAAAATCTTTATGAATAATAAACACCCTCAAATTTTGATGCAATTTTTTTGGCTTATCTATGAAACGTTTGAGTCATAAAAAAAGTTAGATGTATTTAACCAAAACTAGCCGTACATTTTTCTTATTAAATGAGATACAGAGATAGACATAAAAAATCTTTAAAACACTGTGTATTATAAAACCATGTATACCCAGTTTTATATTTAATAAGTTTATTAAAACCCATTTCAATAAGTCATAATATTTTAAACGCCATTATTCTGATTTCATTTCTATTAATTCCCTCAATGGGCCGATTGCACTACATACTCACACATACACAAAGTGTTTTTTTAACCTGTAAGTTCAGAATATGCGTAAATTGATTGTGCAAGAAAAGTACATTGAATCAAAGTTCCTCTAAGCATTCTAGTAGCGTATACAGATAAAATTCCTTCCGTCAATATAAAATCTCAGGACATTATATACAAACGTGTCCTCTTCATTATTTAAATCTCCGTAAAGGACAACACTCTTGTGAATTATTAATATGATTTTATAATCTTAATAGACATAAATACCACAAATATTTACTACTAATTACATCCTTCATTTAAAAAAAACTAAGTTCAGGTGGAAGAAACAATAAGCTCCTTGATCACACTTGCTCATAATGCAATTAGCAAATACAAACGCCGTCCCCCGAAAAAAAGATTTAAATTAATCCCATAACACAACAACAAGAGGGAGAGGCACTAAAAATATATATGTGAGCCCCGTCCAAAATATTTCATTAGTGGCTACAAACAGAATTCCTCCCTTCGCTAATCGCAGAACGAAAAACACAAACGCATCTTTCTACCGGAAAAGCCTCCAGCCAACACCAATCCAGCAAATCTGCAACAAGATCCTATCTCTCCCCAGTAATTCCTCCAACAAACTAATGCCACAGGCGTCTTTGCATCCAACGTACCTGACACAAAGTAATCAAGACGCAAATAAATAATGAAAAAACAATATCCGTACAAAGGGGATCTTCCTCTCAGACGGACCAATCCTTTCTACGGCGAACAAGAATATCATAAGATTTGGCGACGCTTTGTCCTCCAGTGCTATTATCCGACATTCTTTGCGAGATTAACATGCGGTAATTTTTATCGTCTAGAAAAGCGAAATTGCATCTCAGCCCATTGTTTTGTTACTTGAGTGTCATCGGACAGCCCTAATTTTGAGCTTGCCTTTCTCTATTGATTTTCCCTGCCAGCACCAGTTTTTAATCTTGTCGGGGATTCTTATTCGCATATTGTTTTTGGCGAGTATTAATGCTGGGTCAGAGAGATCTTTTTGGTGTGTGGCAGAAATCAACATCAAATTTTTACTGTTTTTAGCAGGAGTGAGCGTTTCTGCAACAGAGAAAGAATACAATTGTACTAGGTACAAGACTACTCAGTTATAATAAGTTTTCTAGAGGAAATAAATTCTAATAATTTTTTTAATTGTCATCACATCTACCACAAAATAAATACAATACATCCTTGTATACACCTTTTGGGGCAAAGAAAATAATTAATTGTTCCCTTAATCAATATTTTTGTACATGTTTATATGATATATATATATATATATACATATTATTAATATACATTTATATTATTAACATACAGATGTAAAATTCAAATTGAGCGTGCGTCTTGTATGATTTGAGTTCTAAAAGATAATAAATTTTCTCCAAATTGAAAGCTTTTTTTGTATGTTTGTAAGAAATTTTTCATACAAAAGTCGACTTCTAACTGAGAATGGGCCTTGTATGTTTTGAATTCTGGACGAGCATAAAAACTTTCCACAATTCTTTAACTTTCAAGAAGAATATTTTTGAGACTTCTGGAAACTAATTTTTCAGTAGGATGCGCATTTTTCCCATTTTTATTTTGAATCCCTAATTTAATGATAAATTTATTCATTAAAAATAAATTATGTACAAAACAGCGCGTAATCAATCACGGTATTATATGCATTAAAATGAAATTAATATTAATTGTTATTAAAAAATTTTAGTTTAAAATAATATATCTTCAAAATAATACATTGCTGCTTAAGAATATATAATTTCTACTGATAAAAGGTTTATATAAGATTAAAGTTTTCGAAATACTAGATTTTTTCAACTATTTTTTCTTTTAACTTAAAAAGCCATTAAGACAGATGAAGGACACTCAAAGACTACCTTGTTCCATGACTTAATATAAATAATTTTGCCTAAAAAAGCAACTTTTCCCATCTTATAATATTGTTTCTTATCATTTAAAGAATTTATTTCCTGAGAATACTCTAAAATGATAATTTTTTTATTTCTTTTTCTAATGTTATTGTGAGAGATTCTGTTAAAGTCAGTAGTTGCAATGTCTTCCAAATTGTGAGTGAACTTTTTGAAAAGTCGAGGATTTAATATATTCTACTGCTGAGTGTTGGATCATTTTCGATAGATTGATTATCGTACTTAATAACTTTTTAATAACTCTGTGAACTAAGACAACTTCCGAATAATCCAATCCCATAATTAAAACTAGCAAATATATGAACATTAATTCTTATTTATAAAAGTATATATACTATTTATTATACGGAGGTCAATTTTTATACCACACAAAAAGTACTTCGAATGTTGTCACAAAACATACAATATGTAGAGTTATTAGTTTCCATTCATTACATTTTCTTCAAAATAATCTCTTCTAACTTAAAAATATTTTTTTCAACAGTTTACCAATTACCAAAACATGCCTCATAGTCGAACTGTGAAATTCATTTAAGATTCCTGTAAATTTTTTTCTTTCTGTATTCATGATTTCAAAACTGGGGATATACAAGCGACCTGTTTGATCAGAGTTTCAACCACGCACCTTTTTAAATGAATACTTATCTTGTAGAGATGTATTGGCTGAATTATCTATCAAAAATCACGAATAATGATGACATTTAAAGGAAGCACTTGAACTTTATGAAAATCCTACGAATCCTTCGTTTCCGAAAATTCTTTCATGAAAGAAGTAAAAAAAAAAAAAAAAAGAATAATCAAAGAATAATCTAAACTATATATACTTCTGGTAAATCGGTAGAAATTCATAAATTAATACTTAAAAACACGAAAAGCGAAGAAAACAATCAACATTACTTCAAATTTTGAGCAAAATTCAAATACTGCTTTTTATGGTAACAGATCTTCTTAAAAATTTTCTTTTCAATGTTTAAAACGTGCATGTTGCAGAAGTTCCATGATAGAAACTGGATGCTCTTAGCTCCATTACACTCAAAATTTGAGAAAATCGATTAAATGAAAATTCTTCTTGGCAAAATCAAATAAATTTCTAGAAGATAAAATAAATTCCCGAGTTT
>BMAO01013115.1:0-18382 GCA_019973975.1 Trichonephila clavata | reverse complement strand
TTTGTGTAATGAATGCTTAAAGTGGTGTAAATAATTTATATCTGGATGTGTAAATACGTTAATATTACTTTCTTTGTACTTATTTTATGTTAAAAATTGTAATATCGCAAGCAACACCGTTTCTTACATTATAATGCGATTTAATGGAAACATAGTGAGATGTTGGCGATAGAGCAAAGTTGGATCATGAATGGTGCAGAAATTGATATACTTAGCTCCACCTGGTGGGGAGCTGCAACAAAGAGAATAGCACAAAAACCTTCTCCACAAAAAAATACATATACATGTCGATTTTCATAGTGATCGGTTGAACGGTGTTGGATTGAAGCGAGGTCATACATAGAAACATTCCTTTTTATAGATAGATAAACTATTCACTGTTACTGCATTAGAAGTGGCGAATGCTGAGAATTAAGATATTTTAACAGACCAAGCATATTTCTAACTGGTTTTTATTGATAGTTTACGTCATAATTCAAAATTTTCCTTTTTTATTTTTGAAAAAAATTTTTGCTTTTAAATATTGAAAATTATTTGTTTGCTCTTAAATAGTGAAAAATTATTTGTTTTCTCTTAAACATATTAAACCTAATTTTTTTAATTAAAACACATTTAATATTATAATAAGACATCCTGTAGGGTGTTTTAGTATCATTTCTACCTATATGTATTGTAAATCTTATAATCCTTTTAATTAAATAATTAATTTCGAGACGAGTATTTTAAAGATTATTGAACATTTATAATTCTTAAGTCATGACAGTTCTTCCACTTTGTTTTCAAGACTGTAAGGTTGATATTTTATGCACAAATTAACACTTGTAAGCAATAATAAAAATCAAGGTGAAAACTTTCTTGGAGAACCAGCGTCCGCCGGACGCTTCTTCTCCGTGATGGGTAATCTGAAAATGAGAGAAAACATGGCCGATCTGTGAAAACAGATCGCAGAATGGGCCTCGAGAGGCAGGAGAAAAGAGCGTTTTCCCAGCGTCGGCTCCCCCCCCCTTAGTTGGGGGCGCAGAAGTAGAAGGAAGTGCAGCGGGGTGGGAGTAATAATGTAATTAGATTATTAAATGTAATAAGATTATTAAATTTTTAGTAATAATATAATGCTATAAAGCAGATGTTAATTCAATAAATTATCAACTTTGTTATCAATACAACAATGATCATTAAATAATTTAAAAAATAGAAAGTGATATATCTCAAAAAAAATTACCTCCCTCCCATGATTAATTGAAATATTATTACAGACTACATTTAATTTAAGGTTAAGGAAAATGGTTTACATAAATGACTATAACATACAACGCATCAAGATGTTATGATGTACTTGGAAACATTAACGAGAGAGAGGAATGTTTTTCCTCGCTGTGTCATCTAATCGTGGTTCCCTAATATTTTTAGTAATAAAAAACAACACAAGTGTATCAAGTAATAAATAAAAAATTTATTTTTTGGAATATTTAAATACAGTCGAGCATCCGTTTTATGAATTTCTCTATTTTGCGAATTTCCTCCTGGAACCATCTACAATTTTTTTCGTATAATAACTTCCAAAAACCGAAGTGCATTTTCTATTTAGCGAACTTTTTGGCTTGTGATTCGAAGTATTTTAAACATTTTAGAATTTAAATTATTCTGTCATTTAACACATTTCACAGGGATCCATGGCCTTGAACTAGTTTTACCAGGTGCCTAACTCATCGAGAGCAATAAAATTTGTCTCCGTTTTTCAAATAAAAAACCCAAACAGGTTAACAGATTTATCAGGAATTAAATTAAGGACGCTTGAAGAAATGTATGCTTAAAATAACTTGTAGGCTTAAAACTAGAAAACATCATTAAAAATTTTTAACGTTAAATAATTTTTTAAATTGAAAATACAGTGCATCCTTGGACAATATTTTTTTTTTGTTTTCCGTACAGATTTATTGTGAGGTAAGATATATGAAATTAATAGATATTAAATATACATAAAAATAGAATGTGAATAATTACTTTTTAATACTGTATTGTTTATGAATTTAAAAATTGCTTTAAGGTTTATAAAGTATATTCAAAGAGAAATTTCTAACGAACTTTCCACATAACGAACTTTTGGGGGATTTTGCAACTTCGTTAAATCGAGATCCTATTGCATATGAAAAATACCTCTGCGCGCCTTGAATAATAAAAATTACAAATACTTAGTACCCTTAACTGGCAACAATGATGCTGTACGTACTATACTCACATTTATTTTATGTTCTATTCTATATTTTATCTCTATCCCTCTTTTAGTTTCAAATTTCAAATCTGATACATATAATGCAGTGTGAAGCCAATAGCTAAAGATACTTCTTCCAATGAAAAAAGGATAACTAAATCTTAGTGGAATAAAATAAAACTCTCCATGAAAACTTTTACTATCTGCTTGAAAAGGTCATTCTTCGTTGCTTCAAGTGATTAAATATTCTTATCGATAAGAATTTTCAAACCTAAGCCACTCATCCATATTTATCACATAAGACATAAAGAGAAACAATATTTAATCTAATAAGCACATAAAAGTGAATACTGGTTTAACTACACCTCACAATGAGTTTCAAGCGTTTGAAGTCATAGACGGAGAAAAAAAAGTGCAGCTTCTATCAGTTAAGACTGGACGAAAACGACGGTAGAAGGCTAACTCTTGCTCCTACTGCCTACAGACCTTAGCTGGATATAAAAAATGGCCTTCAAGCATTGGGTGGCCCTACCAAGATCTCTCAACGTACATCGCCAATTCCTCCTAGGAAGACCTTCTCTGCCTCGATTAGGTAATCTGTAGGACTAGGGACAAGCTGAAATGCCTTTGTCTTTCTCGTGAAATACATTTCCAATGGATTCTTCGCATGTTAACATAGCAAGCAATGAGATTTGCTGATGCCCTGGCAAAACATGGTGCTGCTCAACCCTCAAATTCTCTGGCCCCTTTGTCTCATGCAGAGCTGTATTTCCTGGGGGGAGGTTCTCAACTATTCCTCCTGTTCACCTTGTTAAGATTAGCGCCCAGGTGGTTTTTGTCCCTTCGGTGTAGCAGACAAAAATAAACTGCTATTACCCGTTTCTGCAGTGGACTGTATACTTTAAAACATTGACCTACAATAAAAAAGAAATAATTTTTCCGATCTGTGCTAGGTGCTCTACCTGCAAGGTCTCTCCAGAACATATTCTTGATTACCTGGATCTTACATTCAAGATCTATATGAGTACCCACTAATTGTCATTAACTTTTTGAAAGTGAACGAAGTCATAGACTTGATCTAGCCTGTTAGATATGGAGATAAGCAACAAATTGAGTTTCAAAAAAACTATACTAGTTAATATAGCCCTCAGAGATAAGATCATAGATATATAACAAGTACCCGCAGATAAAAATTCCAAAATAAGTGAAATCAGGTAAAGGAATTTAATGAAAACTGGACTTTTGCGAAGTTATAAATCTTTAAAAAGTTCTTTCGACACAGGTAAAATTTTAAAATAAAATGTTGATTTGCAACATGAAAAGACACGAGTTTGTTCGGAAAAGTTTGGTATGAAGTTTTTGAAAGAGAACATAAAGTTTTTGAAACCTTTTTTTTGGGTCAAAGTAATACATACAGTTAGATGCATGTGCAGCAATTGAATAAAAACTTTACGTGAAATAAGTCGAAGTTTTGATTTGACATTTATTTCTTCTCTTAAAATAATGAATCAAATTATAATGCCTAGAGATCGGGCAGCAGTATAATAGACTAAAGCAATATTCTACTCTTTTCACTTTAGTGATCACTTATATCTAAATCGCAACAGAACTAGGGAATATAAAACTCGAATACGACTCCAATTTAGAAGCATATTGAATTTAACAAAGAAAAAATACCGATGGAACAGAAAAAACAACTAAAGAGGATAAATCAGAATATCTTAGCTCTTCCAAAAGCTTAAAATATTACTGAAAGGCAAAAATATCTTTGTTTAATTAACTATATAAACACACACACACAACATGCGCTGAAATTAAATTTCTCAATAATACGTGAAGTTCAGACAGAATATTTAAGCAAGGAAAAGTAAAGAATAAATAAAACATTTGCATATAAATCTCCTCCTCTCTGTATATAATCATTAGTTATAACTTTATTCTCGTTTAAACACCATTTTTTGACAAACTCTTTATACATATCCAACTAGAATAATAATTTTAAAAAAACACGTTAATTCAAGACCTGTTCAAAAAGTATACAACTTTGGATTTTCCCATGCACCGTAGAGATTCTTAAGTAAAGCCACAATGTACAGAGGGAGGTGATAGTGTAAAGCGCATGCTTGAATTTTTTCCCCTTTGTTCCAGTGCACCAGAAGTTTCCAGCAAGCAGTAGAGTGTTTGCTTGCTGTTATATGTGTTTGTCGATTTTATTCCTCTAAAGATGACTAAATGACTTCATCATAGGTACTGCATCAAATTTTGGCAAAATGAACAATTCGTAAGATTCAGTAAGTGCTTGGAAACGATGCTATGGGAGTTACACAAATTAAGGAGTGGTTTAACTTATTCAAAAGTGGCCGCACGTTGGTAGAGCGTGACCAGCGTTCTGAGAGGCCTTCAAAAGGCCCGAAATTCAACTGTTGTTGAAAAGGGGGGAAACTTGACAATAAAATATAGATTTGTCCGTTCAAGAAACTGCTGGACGAGTTGAGATCAGTACAGGTTCTGTATACGCCACTTTTCGTGATCAGGAGCAAAGCGGCTTCGCAAAATTTTTCCCTAGCTTCTGTCGGGGGAACAGAAAGAATTTCATCTTGCACAAGGCCCACTGGACATCATTAGCACTGAATTGGCTCATTGCGACTTCTGGTTGTTCTTGAAAATGAAAATGACATTGAAAGGAACCCCACTTTCAGAGTAGAGATGAGTAATGCAGAACGTGACGACAGAGTTGAATACATTACTAAAAAAGACTTACAGAAGTGTTCTCAGCAATGAAAGGAATATACTGGTAGTGTGTGTGAAAGGACAAGGGGCCATTTTGAATTTTATTAGGAACCCAATCCTGAAAAGTAACTAAGAAATTCTTTTCTGGCCAAACGTTGATACTTTATGAACAGACCTTGTATGTAAGTGTTAGCTAAGCAAAAGAAGAAATTGTTCTTACCCTTCATTCCATCTGCAAAAATATAAATTTTGTGAATATCTTCATGTATGTAAATACAATGATTATCTACAATGTACCATCTTAAAACTAACAATTAACACTAAAAGAATTTTTAAGTTAATTTCAGGAATTTCTGAGAAAAAGGTTGTAGAAAAAGGAAAACTAATTACTTAAGAATAATAATTAAAATAATGAAATCTTTCAATGTTTTAAAATTTAACTTGCTTGCTATATAGAATAATTCCATCAATAATTTTTCAAAATATTTAATTTTAAATATTTTGATTTTTTAAAGTTATTCAAAGATATTATTTTGAAATGTTAGAAATGATAAATTAGCATTTTGTTATATCTAATAATATTTTATTGGAATTTAAATAAAACAAACTATAAATAAAATAACTGCAAATAAAAATATTTCCTTAAAAGTTTGGCCCAAAAATGTTATTGATATATTTAAATATATTCATTAAAAAATCATCATCCAAATTTTTCAAATGAAAAAAAAACAAAAAGTAATGAACGATAAACAAATTTAAAAGAAATTATTTGTAGTTAAATCTTATAAGAAATTCACTAAAAGAGAAAAAGAATTGGTCTTACTTATCAAATCCTCTGTAAAATAATTATAGTTATGTTTATTATTGCATTTTCAAATATACACTGAAAGGAAAAAATTTTAATAATATTGTTAAACATAGCATTAAATGTAAATTATCATATAGAACATTTTAAATATTTCTTAAGCAAAACACACATATTTTATAAAAATATTCATTTTTATTTGACTAATATGTCATTACAAATTACCATTATTACTATTTATATTTTTAAGTTATTAAATAATATAATAAACTGTGAAGTTAACATAGAATTTCTTCATTTATGTGAGAAATTTCTGTTAGACCATCGAAGACAATAGAAGGCAATCGTCTAGGTTACTGAATGTGAACTAGAAAAATAGTTTTTTAATAGTGCAAAGACTGAAAAGATTATTCTTCCGAGAAATTAATGTTCTTAGATTTAAAATCAAGTCACAGTGATATGGATAGATAATCGATGAGCTTAGGAGGATCTAGGCGACTGACGGGAAGGATTGCTCTAGCTTCGTTACACCACCGAACATGTAAACCCTCATGTCATGTGCTGTACAATGACAAATTGCTCTGTAACATAATGAATTCTAGTGTAAGAACTAGTATAAGTTAAACAGCAACTTGTGTCATACATTTCCATCTTCTGTAGCAGATATTTCTTGAAAGATATCAATTGCTGCCATTACTTTTGACTACACACCACTGATGTATCCGATTGCAATGGTATGTTGAACTCAGGGTATCGCGAATTCTCGCCTCAAGCTTTCGTAACTTGAATTATTTTAATTAATTATTTCTGTTTCTCCGTTGCAGTTGAGTGGCAACGCACTTTGTATCGCAAGAAACCTAGTCAGTTGTCAATAAAGCTGCTATTTGTATTCTACGTATTTCTTGAGCTCGTTATTTACGTCTGGTTTTTCTTCTTTGAACCTTTTATATGAATTAATAATATAATTTAAATATGATGAATTTTTCGATGAGCTCGATGAACTAAAGAAATCTCAAAATCCTCTCGGCCCGATGTGAATTAAGGTAAGCCTGACTTTTCCATTATTCGAAGTTTAGGCTTAAGATATAATTATTGACACCAGGTTTGAAAAAGCGAATGTCATGATGTTGTCTTTTTAGGTAACCATGAATTTGCTTACAACACGATGGTCTCTTTGAATTTCAAGGCACACGTTGAGAGATTGCATGACTGTAGCATTATGCATTTCCAAACTAGTTTTTCTCTTGGTTTCTTGGAGTGCAATTAGATTTTTCTACTTTTTATATTTTAAACAGAGATAAATTTCAATATAATTAGATTAAAGGTACTAAGAATAAACCAAATATGAAAGAAATTTAATCAAATACATTTATTAATATATAAGTTTTTAAATCGTTTACTTAAATCCAAAAGCTTTAGAAAAAATAAATTGTTTTCCCCCCATTTATTTATTTGTTTATTTATTACTGTCCCAGATGCAGAAATCAAGTATGCAATAGTATTATTTAAAATAGAGTAAAACTTATACTTACTTCCATTTTCAGAAACACAATCTGTAACATATTTATTCTTCATTACTCACTATTCTATTTATGAAAAACCACATGAAGCAATTCATAATAGTTATTGTATTTAATATTAAAGACACTTAAAAACATTAAAAGATAATTTTAAAATAAATATTATTAAAATCATTTAGAAAAATTATGACTCGTCCTCATCACGTTATTATATATCTTGATAATTGCCATCTGCATAAATATATAGATTTAGAAATTATTATAAGGATACTATTATTCAGGATACTACTGTGATTATTACCATTGCCTGAACTACATTAAAGTACCACTGAATCAGGAATAGTAAGTAAGTTGTCCTCTAATCTTGATAACGACTGTCACACGAAGTGAAATAAATTCAACAAGTTTGCTATAGTTTTCCCTGGGAATGACTTGCTAAACATCGGATAGAACTGTCCATAATTCAGTAAGGGTCGCTAGTGTTGTTTGATGTGCTCTAACACCTTTATTCACAAAATATCAAAGGTGTTCAATAGGATTTACGTCTGAGCTTCTATGTGGCCAATTCTTGACAGAAAAATTGTCATTACACCAGACAGTAGGAAACAGGGACCGGTAAAAGGTGCACTTGTCTTGCTGGAACACTCCATTTCTATATATTTAAAAGTACAGCATAAGTGAATGGATGTGATGGCGCAGAAACTCTTATACCGAATCGAATTGAAAAGGGTTGGCACAAGTACCAAAGATCCCAAACACTACCAAAAGAAAACACCATAGACAATGATTAAGCCACCAAGATCTTGTATTGTTCCAACCTGGTATGCAGAATCCATGGCTTCACGAACATGATGCAATATTTTTAGTCTCCCATCGGTACGAAGTTGTAACAATTAAGACTCATCACTCCATGCTACTCGTTTCTAATCTTCCACAGTTCATTCTTTGTTTTCTCAGCCAGGAAATTTATCGGCTTTCCTGGCCCGATAGCATGTAGCCCGATTGCTTCTATTAAGCAATGATACTCTCATAATTGAAAAGGGTTTGCACAAGTACCAAAGATCCTAAACACTACCAAAAGAAAACACCATAGACAATGATTAAGCCACCAAGATCTTGTACTTTTCCAACCTGGTATGCAGAATCCATGGCTTCACGAACATGATGCAATATTTTTAGTCTCCCATCGGTACGAAGTTGTCGCAATTAAGACTCATCACTCCATGCTACTCGTTTCTAATCTTCCACAGTTCGTTCTCAGCCAGGAAAGTTATGGGCTTTCCTGGCCCGATAGCATGTAGCCCGATTGCTTCTATTAAGCAATGATACTCTCATATGTGTAAGGCTCCTGAAGCCCATACTGCAAAGAGAGGGTTGCATGGTCTGTTTACTGGGTGTACGACTGACTTCTTCATTCATCTAGTTGACAATTCGAACTGAACGTTTTGCTTCACTGTGTGTACTAACTAATGTCCATACAGTAGGGATACAATTCAGCATTCATGATGTCAAAAACCAGAAAAAGGATACAAATCCAAAAATCGGGGTTTTGAAGAAGCTGCTTCTCTTCGTTGCTTCAGTGGTGAAATTCAACCTTCCGTCTGTTGTTTTGAGAAAATGTGATTGAAAAATGTCATGACAACGTGATCTACCAGAATCCATGGCTTGGAGTATTTTCGGAAGACTGGAATACGGGAAAATACAAAGAACTGTAGTGGACGCTGTTGGAGTGGCAAAAATTATCATTGTAAGACTGGAATCAATTCCAAGAAACAGGGCATAACGACCTTTGTCAGAATAAGGTCATCCACGTGATGGCGTGCACGGAAAATAATTAATGATATATCTTGTTAACAGCTGATCGAGACAGAAAAATCAATGCGAAGAAAACTCAAAGACAGTTTCTTTTGGCTACATGACGAAGGGTCTGAAGCTAAACAATCTAAAATAGGCTTCATGCGGATGCTCTGTATGCACGTAGGTCAATGGGAATATTCCATTGATAGCAAGACACTGTGGAGGCCTGAAGAAAGTAGGCTGCTTAACATTGAGATTAGATGCAAAGTGATTGGAGTCATGTGCTGATTACGGAGGAATTCCGATTCAGTTTAGAGTGTGACTTTCTCATGTTTTGGTATGGCGAGAAAAAGTAGCACTCAAAATAACCCTATATTCATTCAGGAAAAATCACATTAAAGATTAGGTGGTTTGATGATATGTGCTAGAATTAGCATAGACAAACTTTAGGCCTGCATATCTTTCAGAATGACAATATGACAGCTCAATGGTATAAAGATGAGATCCTGAGACCCCATGTTGTACTTTAGGCTGCATCCATTGGGGATTTTCTTCCTTAAACGCAGGGTAAAGCCAGACTTCATATAGCTCTTCCTGTAGAGAACTTTCTTTAATCTGAAACAGAACAGCATAGGGAATGGCCAGTACACTTGCTTGATGTTAATCCGATCGAGCATATTTGGAAAACTCTCAGATGAAAAGTTGCAGTAAGACCAAGGCCTCCTGAAACTGTCAAGACTTAGAGGTCGCATTTCGTAAGAGTAAAACAGTATTCCCCAAAGTTTCATCGATAAACTCTTTGCATCCATGAAAATTTGGTATGTCATAGTTTTAACAATTCGGGAAGATCACACATCATATTAAACATTTTGTATCATTTCAAAACAACCAGTTTTTTTTTTTGTTTTTCGCTTGTAACCAAACTGTTGCCTTGAAGCATTATTTCATGTTCTTTCCATCATACCAAATTTTCCATACAATTGTGTTTTGCTTCTTGTTTTCTGTATTGTGTCTTGTTATACCTGTGTTTTCTAATTTATGCCAATACATGGCTATCTCGCAACGGTTTCTTCAGTTCTTTGTTTGCTCCCCCAATTTTTTAGCAGTGTGTATCCGTGTTCGACATCTAAATCAGATGTTTTACCCAGCAGTTAAAACGACTAAATAACAACCACCGCAGCTACTATATATGAAGTTACTACAATGCCCTCAAATGCACATAAATAAGGCTCAGCGTTACATATTTTCCATAGCATTGTCTATCCCTAATTAAATGGCATTTCAGTGAACATAGGAACGAATTTTAAGTTTGTTTATTTGAAATGAAAAAGATATTTCAAACTGAGTTTTTCGTAATAGCATTGCATGTCTTCTTTCAAAAATGCAATTTACTAAGAGAACGATCGTACAAATTTTTCAAACGGGAAAAACTCCACACACACACAGCAGACGCTTTATTTATAAAGTAATATAATTTTTATAATGTAACAATATAAGACTTTGATTATAAATATAATTTTGAAAGTTTGCCTTAAACTACTTTGTAAATGTTGAATAAATAAATTTCTTGCAGTTCTGCATAAAAATTTTCAAAAGAAGCACTCTACACACTAGCCATGTATCAAGAAGTTATATAATTCATAGCATACTATTTAAAAGCTTTGTGTAAGGCAATGACTTGTATCAGACACTTGTATATGCATTTGATTTCTAAAAAACATAAAGGAATTGAGTACATGTAGCTAACTTCGCACAACGATACAGTAATCCTTGTTAGAAGGACAACTTTTCAATAAGGATTACAAATGAAGTTTAGTATTACTTATTTCAGTAAGGATTATGTCATATCAAGTTTTACAACTGCTACTGTTGCCATTGTATCCATTGTGCTCCGCATAAGTTGCTTGGAATAATAGTGAACTCATGCAGTGAAAGTTACTTACGATAACATACTTTTGATATTTATGCATGTAACGGGTCTATTCGCGTTTCTACTAGTCCTCTGGGGCAAAATGTTTTTAACTGTGATTTCAGTTGAACATGCTCTCCGTGGAGGAGACGGGATTTTATGTAAATTAGAGACTCTATTTAAGTACTGGTCGTGGAATAGGCGGGATGATGGCTGAAAATTCAGAAAAGAGAAATCATAACGTTACAGATTGGTGGTCATATAGTTAATTCAAGTGGAATATTATTCAAGTGTTGAAGCAAAGCGCTCAGTAAATGAGATAAGTGCTCTTATTTCTTTTTTAATTAATTTATTAAGATTGATTGCTTCTCGGGTTAAGTGATTTAAATGCATTCTCAATTAAGTTGATTAAATCTATTAAGCGATACAGGCAAAAAAAAAATTGTGTTAATTGAAAAATGGATGATCTTTACACGAACCCTCCAACACCTGCGGTGATGGACCGCGACATGCATCTTATCCCAAAGAACAGCAATTTGGAAAATGGATATATATTTTAGAGGTTGCGATTCGCAAAGAGCTCATATCAAATCCTTTTTATAAGTAAAAATTCGTTATAATGATTTTTTTTCATTTAAACATCTTGCTGACAGAACCACAGAGGGAAAACCGAAAAATTTCTAGTTCCGATTCTGTTGCAGCTCCTTAAAAACCAGATTGTTTGAAGCGTATCGTTTTTTAAACTTCCGATCATTCTTAAGAAGGAATAAATATTAATAATTAATTCGAAATTAATCAGTATATAAGACATACTTACTCATTATTTTAGATAGTGAATCTAGAGAGGAAGAGAAAAAAAAATTTATATAATGGTAATTAAAACATTTATAAGTAACACTGTCAAGGTATGATTCAAGGGATTACACAAAAAATTTAAAAACCTCATCTTATGAAAAATAATTTAATGTTTGCCAATTTTTCGAATGGTTTTGATTTAAATTTTAGTGATGTTGTTATATACACTTAGATATGAAGGATATCAAAAAAAAATTTAGTTTTAAATTATCAACTACTTATTTTTACCTCATACGTTTTTTAAAAAAAAGTAATTAATATTAATAACTGTGACTCAAAAAAAAAATTGTAAAAGAACTAAAAGTTTTTGGTTTTTATAACGCCTCAAAAATTGTAAAAACATTTGCTAGAGTATTTTATTTGATGATTATATTTTAGCTTCACATCTTTTTTCAAACATTATCCAAAATAAAGGCAATATAATTAGCAGTGTTATAGACTCACGGCGCTTAAGCTTCCGCGCATCCGCAATAACTACCCTCTAAGAGAAATAGAAATAAACATGAAATTTTAGTATGTAGAAGAAATGCCAGGAGACATCTCTATCATCCAATACAATGAGATCTGTTAAACTTGTAGCAAATAATTTTAAGAAGTACGTGGCGATTTTATCTGAACTTGCCAAATAAAAAACATTGAATTTTTCCTACGTACGTACTGTCGAGCCAAAATACACATTAGGAACACCACCACATTTTTCAATGTACTCATCTAGATGAAGGCACCTTATTAAGAGAAAATAGCATTTAGCTGTTGCAGGAGAAGTAAGGAACTACACCTACAGTGGGCTCAGCAACATCGAAATTGGACCATGGATTCGTGGGAAAGAGTAGTCTGGTTGGACGAATTATGATTTCTCATTCCGTAGCCGTGTCAGATGGCCATCTCAGGGTGTGCCGTGTTCTAAGTGAACACTTGCTCTCTCCATGTATAGCAGGTATATACAGGCTGGTGGGAGCGATATTATGCTTTAAGAGATATTCTCATGGGCGACTCTGTGATCCTTAATTGTAGTAGGACAGACCATGAAAACTGCAGACTGATCTGAGTGTAATTGCAGGTCAGTTGCACCCTTATATAGAATCAACTGGAAATAGAAACTTCTAGAAGGCCAAACCCCCAAAACACAAGGCTCAAATGGTGTAAGAGGTATTCGAGGAGCATAATAATGAATTCCAATTAATGTCCTGGCAATCTAATTCACTGTATTTTAATCCTATAGAGCACATTTGGACTTTCATAGAAAGGCAACTCAGAGATCAAACTCCTCATGTAGGAATATCTCACCTTAAAGTGACCAAGACTTAAACATTTAATACAACCTGTCTCCAGTCACTTACCAAGGACTTGAGGCATCTATGCCAAGGAGAATTGCAGCTGTTTTGTTGGCAAAAGGCAGCACAACGCTTTATTGAGTAGGTGTTCATAATATTTTGACTCTTGAATACATATATATATAAATATATACACTTCGTGTTTTTGACATATTTTGGGGGGGGGGTTTGATATGTTTCTTAATATAATATATATATATATATACCTATTTTGTGTGTACTGACTTATTTTCGGAAACTATTCGCTTAAAAGGTCGCCTATTTCAGTTATGCGGTCATTTCCTTACCTTTTGTTAGATGACAACATATATCACTCTTAGTGAATTTTCAAAGAAAAAAATCCGAAGATGGCAGTCCTAATACAATAGTCTTCATTTCTCCACGCGATGAATTAATGTTTGCCTTAACCCTTTTGCGGGCAGTGGCTAATAGGTCTAGCCACATAACAAAAATAGTTTCTCTGAGCGGTCTGTGGATATTTATTCTATCCACATGCGTTATAATTGAAGCTAAAACTCATAAAAATCAAGCACGATACTTTTTTTTGAATTTCATGTCCTCTGATGGGTAGTTAGAAACAGTTTTTCTCGGTGTAAATCTACAAATTGTATTTTGATTACTCTAAATAAAATTTCTGATCTGTGAAAAGAATTTCGACAAGTCTTAAGTATACTTTTCTGTCATCTGAATGAATTAAGCAAATGTGCAATTTAAAAAAAAAGATTTTATTTAGGTTTTTGGAAAGCTTTTGTTAGTGGATAGAGGCTCTATCCACGGCCCACATAGAACAGAAAACTGACCTTGAAATTTTCGCTCTTCCTCCACTCGAGAGAGAGAGCTCCAATATTCTCACTTAGAATCACGTGAGAATATTGGAGGTGGGGAATATTAACAAACTTTGTTTACAATAAGTGGTACGAGATTCTTGGGTTCGAAAATCTTTCATTATAGCTTTTCTGCTCGGAGAAAACGTTTGCATATTACTAATGCGCATAAAATATTTTGAATACTTTTTTTACTTTTGATGTGTATATAATTTTAATTAGCATATTAGCTAATTTAAATCCTCAAAATATTACTTTATTTCTAACTTTTTATACTAAAATTAAATAAAATATAAAAATTGGTATATACTAATTTCAATGTATATTTTAGTAAGTATTCTATATTGTATAATTATTCTATTATTATTTTATTACACTTGTACTTTCTATTTAGTTGTGACTGAAATAGTTATTAGCAGAAATGTTAATTTTTCATAAAAAGTTTATTGTAATGTGATTCATTATTTCTGTCCTGAAAAGTAAGTTAAATAAATGTCTAAGTGCGCAGTGGCTACAACGTCTAGCCACCACCCAGGAAAAAAAACTCCTGATCATATTTTTCTTCTTTTTTTTTTACTAAATAATGTTTATAGAGGATGAGAACATTACATTTATTAAGTACTTTTATCATAGATATGTGTATTTTAGCTTTGTGCCCGCGAAAGGGTTAAACTACACGTTTCAAATGCCATTTTCAGATAATCTCACTTTTCTCTTTATCTTTGTTTCTTATAAAAAAATTTTGCATTGTATTTATGTAGCTTCAAATATCGAATAGATATTCTTATAATTTCCGTACAATAACTATTCATTTAAACTATATGTTTGGGGTCATTTTGGTAAATTTTATATGTACTTTAAAGTGTTTTTATTGTTATTGTTCTCTCTAAGAAATTCAAATTTCTATTTAAGGAATCTTATATTTTTTTTGGGCCAGTGTGTAGTCAATAAGTTCAAGACATTTATTTAACTAAATAGACTAAGAACATAAATGAATTAAGTGTTTTCGTATTTCTGTGAAAGAATTATTTTTATGAGTAATTTCTAAGAAACACAAGTGCGAAAAGAGTTTGCTGAAAAATGGGGGGGGGGGGAGTTTAAAGGGAGAGAAAATGGGAAAGATAAAAAATGAAAAATATAAACAAATTTCATAGGTTCTAATGAATTTATGTCATGTATGACATACTTTTGTATTTCATTTATAAACTAGCCAACCAAAAATTGATTGAAGTTTCAAAATAAGTCGAGTCTGGATTTAGATTTAGACATTATTTTAATCTAAGGGAACTGTATTTTATATTCTTTTTGTCACATTGCATCGCTTTTTATCTTCTCAAGTAGACATACATTTCTATGAAAGGTACATAATTTTTTTTGAATTAAGTGATCTAGTTAGTTTTTACTGTCTGTTTCGATCCCCAGTTATTTTGCAGGAATTTAATTAAAAATATATTTATATTGGTTTGCGCAAAATTTACATGATGCAAAATAACTTTTGAATATCCGTATGTTTGCAATTTAGGGTATTCCGACGTTTCTACAGTAATTAAGAAAAATTATTCAAGCAGATTTGTTCTCTTGTTTTCTGTCAAAAATCAAAATGAACTGTATACTGAAACATAAATACAAATATTTGCATTTTTTTAATATATGAGAATATGTGTAATATATAAAATTCTTACCTCCAATAGGACCATCAGTATTCGGCCCATTTTTGTAGTTTCCTTTGTCACAAATAACTCCTATAAAGGAAAATTAGAATTAAATAATTTAAAACATTTTATTTACAGTAGAATTATAAAGTTATTTAAGAAAAACATTTTTTTTATTTTTAATAAGTAAAGAATACGTTTATCTCTTTATTAAAGTTACGGCTTGCACAGTTCTTACTATGTGACTACAAACCGAATTCTTGTTAGTAAAATAAATTAAACAGTCAACAATTAATACAATTTTATTATTTTTATTATAATAAATAATTCAGTTTTAAATAATTCATTGTAAATAAGAAAAGAAAAAGTACTTTACTGAATTTCTTTAAAAATAGAGTATTAGATCAGTCATATAATTACAATCGAGTTTTGTTATAAGTTTCGCTAAAAAATATTAAAATATTTATCTGAATTACATCAAAATATTCTGTAAATGATGATGAAATTGCAAATTCAGAAACGGCTGAAAAGTTTAAATCATCAAGTTTTTTTTATAAAGTCTCGTCTAATGTTGAACTTAAAGCAAGTTAAAAAAACTCTGGTTAAAAGTTGGAAAATTATGAATACATAGAAATTTCGGTTGTGTTTTTATTTTATTGTATTTGTAACAGAATTTGTATTGATATTCTATACAAATTGTAAATAAAATTATGTTTAATAAACAATTATTTTAGGATTGAAAAAACTGTAAAAATGTCTCCTGTGTGGATTTATTGACGGATTTTTAATATTTCTTAACAGACAGATTTGATTTATTGTTTTGTTAAGCTCAAAACGTATTTTGTTTACACTCTTCTATCATTTGTGTGAATACCAGACCATGCTTGGAGGAGGTAAATGCCGAAATTAAGACTCTTTTTTTTGTGTGTGTTTTACATACTATATATCTTAAAATCTCCAACAGCAGCTTAGATTGCTTTTCTACTAAATATTGACTTTTTAAACCTTTATGTAGAACTGCAAAAATAATTCTTTACTTCAAAAGCTTTATAATTTTTTTTTTATCTTTAATCTAACTTGAACATAATTTTTAAGATCTCATAATACATACTTAAGTTTAGGTACGATTTTTCTTAAAAAATTATCTCTTAAATATGTAAAATATCTTTCATTCATATATAAAAACAATATACAAAATATAGTAAACCTATTAGTGAAATCTTGGTATAATTTTTTCAAAAAAAATTCGTAAACTTAGGCATTATTTAGATGGTGCACAGAATTCTTTATATAAGTATAAAAAAATTTGGAACCACATAATGCAATAGTTTTTTTTTAAAAAGAAAAATACGGGAAAATTATGCTTTTGAGAAAAAGCAAAAAAAAAAAAAAAAAAAAAAAAAAACAATGTGTTAACTTATTATACACTTGATTAATATGTGTTGTCTATTTTTTAATACCTAATAATGGTACATAAGCCATTTTCTACAATTACAAAAACTAATTTTAAGCTTAATAGATTTTTCCTGAACTTGAACATAATTTTGTAGTGTATATTTTTCATTTAGGTATTTATTTTTTGAAAAAAATATTTCTTGAATATATACAAAATATTTGACACACATATATATAAAACAATAGATAAAACATATTTAACAAGAATAACTATTTAACTATTTGAGAAATAATAGAATTTACTTAATGCTGAGTAATATACCACAAATTGTCGATTTAAGTTGCTTCATGTTTTTACGAATCAGAAAGTGTAATAATGCTTTAAAAAAATTTTTTCATGCATTTTCTAACGTAAAATGTAAACCAATAACATTTATTTTAACAAAACTAAAATACTTACCGTTTTTTTTTCTACGTATTAAACTCCAGTTTATTTAACTTCGTCAATTTTTGTTATTAAGGGGACACAATACGATTCAATAGACATAATCGGTCGAAAATTCAACTAAATCTTTTTAGCCTAAACCATTTTTTATATAATTTTCTATAATTTCAAAAAATTGAAAAGTTCTAAGCTAAAAAAATTCAGAGTTATGATAACTTTCATGTTCATTTTTATTCACATTCTAATGGCAAATAAAAACATTAAATTGATTAATCTCAGAAACAAAATATAACTAGTTTATTTTCTTTTAAAATGCTAAGGTTTTTTTTCTATTAGAAAAATGCTTTGATATTTTTCTAAATATTGCTAAAAAAACATGTCACAAAAGTTGGTATACATTTTTAAATTAAAGCAAGACTTATATTTTAATATTTAGAATTTATACATTTTTCAAGGAATTTTCAATGAACATTCAAAAAGAAGTATTTTACGAATATCAGTCACATTAGCAGAGAACCCATATCAACTTTTGATATTTATATTTTGCCGTACTGGTAAATCATATTTCATGTGAGTACGCCAATTGTTATAGGAGTAACACTTTAAAATCCTTTAATAAATTTTAAATTTTTCCTTAAAAAATTAAATGGTTAGCTTTTTGTAGTATTTTGAGCCCAAAAACTGTTTTACGTAATACATACACAAAGGTAAAAGAACATTTCTAAAATCACATAGAATCAAAAAAATTTTTACAAATCGCTTCATGTATCCTTATATTTAATTCAATTTATGTTTATTAACGTTTTTAAAAACACTTTAGTATTATTGCAATCAAGTAAAAATTTTAAAACAGTTTCATTTCAGCAGCAGTTTTTAAATAGTATCCTTTGAGTTTAAAAAAAAATTG
>BMAO01013114.1:0-18194 GCA_019973975.1 Trichonephila clavata | reverse complement strand
TCTACTGCTGCTCTTTAATTTTGTGGTTGGATTGTCGAATGGGCCAATTATCCTGCCAAGCATTTTCTCTCCAAATCGATAAATGTGCCAAGTCTGGTAACCCTCCTGATTTATGTATTAGTGAGGACGAAGTCAGTTTGGCACACACGCCCAATTGGCAATTTTACAAATTTAGACGGACCAGTGGCCGATTCGACAATTTCACCCATTTTGTTATTCATTTTTTTATAGTTAAACTTCCAAAAATTCTCAAAGATTCATTCAGTTTGATTTTGAAATTTTCTAGAAAAAGTTCTAAATCTGTTAGAGCTAATTCCATGGCACAGTTTTACAAAAGATACATTTCAGAACATGTATAAAAAATTTTGAATCCATACTTCAATTATCAAAAGAGCCTTAGGGTTTTGAATAACAGTGTATATGTACCAAAATTGAATATGGAGAAAAATGAGTTTTGAAGTTTTCATTCATGAATACCATGATATAATATTCATCGATTAGTCTGAAACTTTTAGGAAAAGTTTAATTAGCTTATTTAAACTGCTTACCATAAAAAATTGCACAAATGTAGAACGATTAAACAGTATACTGCCATAATAAACATATAGAAAAATCATATTTCATAAAACTTTATCTGAATAATTATTTTAAAAAAATACACCACACTTCAGAGCTAATGCACAATATGTGCAAAAGATGTTTATACCTTTTTTTTTTTATTTCCATGATTTTAAAAGCCTTTGCATGCTAAATATTGTACAGGAATGAGAGCAAAATCAAATAGCAGTTTATAGGTAAAGTATATCAATCAAAGAATTGCATGTATGCATTGTGTAACTAAATATCCTAAAATATTTTGATAGTAATTGTGATGAATTTCACGTACACGGGATATATATGTAAATCACTGAAATATATAAAAAGGGGAGGTTTTTGCTATTCTTGTGAATTAGATTTTTAATTATCAAAATGAGATTTAGTATTTGAGCTTTGAAAGAATCCATTTTGAAGTTTCAGTTCCATTCATAATATCATAAAAAGCAGATACAATTTTTTAAATCTTGACCCAATTCTTTTTTTCTTCAATACACAAACAAGAATTTTTGCATGAATTGCACAGTTCTTTATCAAAATGATTTGCTACTGCATATATTACTGCACGTATGTCAGTATCATTTACGTGCAGTAGAAAATAATTAGTTCTGCTTGAAAAGTGTCTGATAAAAAAAACATCGGTCCATGACTTAATAAAAAAAAATTAAGTTAAAACATTGAACTTTTGCAGGCATGATTATAAGGATTCGAGGTATCAGAGGAGCCAATAAAAGTGTTTTCGATTGTTGGATCATTTTTTCGGTATTATGTCGCTTTAAAAGAAGTTCTCAAAAGTACAAATTTTTACCCGGTACTCTTATCTAATCCACTGAAATATGTTTGGTAAGCAAGATATTTGCTTGAATTAAGGTGTGTGAAGTAAGGTATAGCAGAGTTAGCAAGTTATTTTATCATCTAATGGTTGCCAAAATGCAACCTAATGGAGCCTTTGTGGCACAACACGTCCGCAAGTGCGAGAGTCATTTCAGGGGCGGCTCCCGCTGCTCCATTTTCGACACCGGAATCCATTCAACTCAAGTTTTGTTGAAAACCATGAACATTTGTTTCAAGTTCAGAAAATACGGGTCACAGAGTCCTACATTTCGAACGTTTCTTTCGATCGACCGTCCACTCCCTCGCGATCATTTTTAAGTTCCGAGGTCAGCATCCCGGGACTCTAAATACATTCAATTTTTCTATTATCTGCTAGCAAAAGGAGTAGCATACAGAAATTTGCTGTTAGGAAAACAGACGTATCTCTGTGATTTACTTAATATTTGAGAAATGTTTTTCTTTGGCATCTATTTCAGTAGCTGTTATACAGCCGATTAAACGTATGCTTCCGAGAAATAGTTCTGCAACTTTTTTTTCTTAAAAATGTTCCAGACTGTATTGTATGTGAAGAATTGTTTCAGGAGTTATGGTTTTAAAAATTTAATAAATGTTTATATTTAAAATTCTGTTCTTTTATATCTGCTTTTTTTTATTTTCTAGTCTTTAGAGTGCAGTTGTGATTAAGATGCTGGCCAGCATTGAAAACAGAAAAGTTCTCGGACACTCACCCCCCCCCCCTACTGGATTGAACCAAATCTTTAAATCTAAGACATTCCAAGGTACGATTTTCTCTTAAACAATTGTACCACCTTTTAAAAGCATTTCAAAATGGAATATTAAGTTTTCCTCGAAGAATAACCTAACACGAGGAATCTATACGAATAATAACCTAATTCTGTCTGTCAGAAATAATGGGAAATTTCACAAAAAAAAAACAAAAAAAAAAACGGAGTGACTGCATTTTTAAACCATTCAACTCTTATTTTTACCGAGAAAAATATTTAACTTTCAAGTTCATCGCATTGGAGATTCCGCAGCACCATTGATACGTAAAGGGTTCGGGGAAGGAGTTTGTCAGAAAAAGCATCCGTGGGGCAACACAGTAAGATCGATACGGCAGAAGAGTTTACAGCATTCGGCTTTTTATTTTGTTTAAATATTTCAATTTGTACAGTACAAGACAGTAAAAAAGTGGATTAAACATTGCAAAGAAAAAACATCTGTTTTAAGTATTAAAAATATTCAGTGAATGCGAATAAGCTTTACGTATTTATTACCTGTATACACATTCTAGACTGGGATGAATTGAAAAATAAAACAATATATATTGAAGCATAAAGAAATTTGTAATGTGTTCATTTTATATGTATTGCAAATTAAACTAAAAGGCTTTTTTAGAGTATTTGTTACACTTTAAGTCTGCTGTTCTGATAGTAGAAAAAATGGATTTTTTTAAGGCCTTTGTAACACCCATGTGTCAAATTTTTTGAAAACCCATCTTTAGCTGATCTCTGCTCAGTAAGCGTAACATGAATTCCAAATTACCAAGGTGTTGTTTTAGTAGTTAATAAAAGGGGAGGGGGGGGGTATATAAAACACCTTCAGAGTCGATTTTTGAAAAATTTATTTTTAGTAGAGCTCTACTCCATGAAAGGAGCATGCTTGTTAATCTTTTATCCACGACATCTCTCGAACCCCTCAGTGTCCAATTTTCCACAAAAACCACTTTTGTAGTGCTTCTTCATTCCATGAAAGAATTATGCCTACTCAATTTTCAGACTGTAGGTTTTAATAGTCAAGAGGTGAATGGGGTTATCTATAAAGGCACTTAACCCCTTTAGAAGTCAATTTTCTTAGTGGATCTCTTACTCCATAAAAGGAGCATGCCTGCTAAATTCCAAGTCTATAGGTCACAAACAGGAATAGTTAACTCTAAAACCCCTCTAATCCCAGTTAAGTTTTGATTTTCTCAAAATCCTTTTTCAGTGGATATCTACTCGAGGAAAAGAAAATGCCTACGAAACATCGAGACTGTACGTGGAAAGAATTATCCATAACGCATCTTAATTACCCCCCCCCCTCCTGCGCAACGCATCTAGGGGGGTTGATTTTCGAAAATGGGCTCTTTGCTAATCTGTACTCCATGAAAGGAACATGCCTACCTAATATCAACTCTCTGTGGGTTTAATAGTTAAAAAAGCATTATAAATAATGATCTCCGTTTTTAAAGTCCCTGCAATACCACTGGGGTCACTTTTGGGAAAAACCATTTTGCAGTGGATTTCCACTCCGTGAGCCCGCCTCATTTCAAACATGAAGTGTAATATTTTAAAAATGGGAATATTTAGCTTTAACTCTCCTTTCATCCCCCACAATGCCACTCGGGATCTATTTTTGTAAAACCCATCTAATTCATGAAAAGAATCTGCTTACCCCATTTCAAAATTATGTCCTGTAGTATGAAAAGGGGAATTATGGTTTATAATGCCCATTGATCAACCAATTCAAAGTTTGTTCTTGTGATCAATGACATATATACATTTCTAATGCCGCCTTCAATCGAATGATTACACCAGAGTGAATGGTATAGAAAAAATATTTTATTTGCATACTAAATTCAAGTAAAATGAAATGCTTTTTATACACAAGATATTGCTCTTGGAATCTCATTTTCTTAGGCTGGCAATCCATTTTTGAGGTTTTCCCATCAGATAAACTGGAAAAAGAGTTAACATGTCGAACGCTGCGGCGTGTGTGCGTAGACGGGAAACTTTGCTCTTGATCGGTAGCCACTGCTTTCTCTGTTCCATGTTTCCTCGGATGTTCCTCCTACTTTGCAATTGGGTTAGACCTAGGGAACACATTTGGATTTTTAAAGAAATGATACACCAAGGTACGTAAATATGAAGTAAAGAACTTTTAAATGTATTTATCTTTTGCAGACTTTGTGCCGACTCTTGCCATTCATTTGAAAAGAGCAGCTTAAAGAAAAATTCTTTTCAATTTGTATGGAAAACGAATTGGCCTCATAAAAGTGAGTCGTTACCGTGAAGCCACTGTACTCGATCCCTACTAGAACTTTTAAAGGTAATACTACTGTGCAGATGAAATAAAAGTGCAGTGTATGTAGTATGGGGACCGAGTTCCCCTGCACTGGAATTGTTATTAAATAGCATCTATAAAAAAAAAGCCTAAAGACTGGGAGCTTGCCAAATAAACCCCTTGGTGTTGGTGTGGCTCAGATGTTGCCTTTGCTATTTGGTGGACAGATGGGCCTTTTAGAGAGCCAACCCTTGACGGGTTTCTTCTCCGTTTATCTTGTGTGGTGTGTGGAAGAATGAGCTTCGATGAAAATTCCGATCAGGAGTTGTGAGGTGACGAGCATCTGGTAAGGACCTGAAATGAGAAAGTGAAAGAAGGAAGATGGGGAGGAAGGGAAGACCCCGGGTTGGGGTGGACTAGAAGATGTCTGGTATGCTCATTGAGGCAGCTGCATGTCTATAGAGGCCTGGAGTGATAAGTGCTGCTTGGGCGATTGTATGGTTACTATGGGTGGGAACGTTTTGGAAGAAGGACGAGGCCAGCTCCCTGACTGGCATGGAGTGGACTTATCTTTAGGTCAGCATGTATATATTTTCTGGGTATGTAAAAAGGTGCGTTAAGAACTATTCTAAGTGCTAGGTTCTGGACAACTTGAAGTGCTTTGAGGTGGTTTTGTGCGGCCATGCCCCAAATAGGCCAACCATAGGTGAGCAGTGGTTGGAGGTATTGGAGGAAGATTCTTCTTTTGTTATTCAAGGAGAGAGCTGACTTGTGGTAAAGCAGATTCCGGAGAGCGGCCAGTCGTTGTTTAAATTTACATTTGATTTTTGTGAGATGGTTTTTGAAGGTCAGCTTTCTGTCAAGTGTGATACCTAAGTATTCTACTGACGTGGACCAGGGGATGTGTCTGCCAAAAAGTTTGAGCAGAGGCATGGTATTATTGTAATTTCCTTTTCGGAAGACGATGGCGTGGGATTTATCCGTGTTAAATTTAATCCTCCAGATCTTTAACCAGCGGCGAAGAAGGGAAAGGTAGGTTTGTAAGAGTTGTCTGGCCATTTCTGGTCCGGTTGATTGGCTAAAAATGGCGGCGTCATCAGCGAACAGGCAGATCTCCACCGTTGGGGAGGATGGGAAGTCATAAGTGTACAGGCAGTAGAGTATTGGACTGAGAAGTGATCCTTGGGGCGTACCGGACTCAATACGCCCTATGTTTGAGTAGGTGTTATTTAGCTTCACTATGAAGGTTCTGTTTTGAAGGTAGTTGTGTAGTAATTTTATGAGATATGGAGGAAATTTGAGCTGGATTAATTTATAGATGATTCCGTTGTGCCAGACACGGTCAAACGCTTTCTCAACATCGAGAAAGACTCCAATTGTTGGGGCTCGCTGGTTGAAACCGTCGGTGATGAAGTTGGAAGCCCGTAGGAGTTGATGGCAGGTTGAGGTTTCGGTTTGAAACCCGTGCTGGAACGGGGGTATAATATTATTTTCTGTCGTGAAAGCTTGAATTCTTGTGAGGATAATTTTTTCAAAGATTTTTGCTATTGTGGATATGAGGCTAATTGGACGGTAATTAAGCGGGATCCTCTTGTCCTTCCCAGTCTTGGGAAGGAGGGTGATTGTAGCTTGTTTCCAGGAGTCCGGTAAATATTGGAAAGTAAGGCACTTATTGAAAATTTTTGTCATGTGCGTGATCACGTTTATTGGGAGGGATTACAGGGTAATGACTTTAATAAGGTCATAGCCAGGGGCTTTCTTATTGTCGAGGCTGACGATAATGTCGCAGATCTCTTGAGGGGAGGTTAGAGGAGGTGGATGAGTCCTGAAGTTTCTGAAGTAGTTTCGAACTTCGCGATCAATGTGATCATTGTCGTAGGGCGAGCTCTTTTCTTTGAAAGATTCTTCTAGGACTTCCATGAAGAGGTTTGCTTTGTCTTGTATGTTATAAATAAGGCCATGGTACCCAAGTAGAGGAGGTATAATGCTCGGTTTTTTCCTTTTGGCTATGATTTTGTGAATGGCGTTTGGGCTTATGTTCGCCTCGGAGAGGATCTCGTCCCACATATGCTCTTTGTGTGATGTAAGTTCTTTGCGGATTGCCTTTTGGAGTTTGTTGAGTTCGGTTTTCAGGGGTGGGTATCTGCATTGCTGCCACAGTTTCCTTATTCTGTTTTTCTCTCTGATCTTCATTCTGGTGGAGAGAGGGATGAATGTGACCTGGTGTTTGATATGTTTAGTGATGCTGCTTTGGTTGATAGAGGCGTGGATTTTTTCGGTGAGGTTGGCAACTGCAAGGTCGATGTCGTCCTCGTTTCTGATGGAGGGGTTACCCGGAATTGAGGAATGTAATAGAAGTTGAAATTTGTTCCAGTTCGTGAATGTAGTACTATTATGGGAGTAGCTGAAGTTAAAGTCAGGGGTGAAAGTGAAAAACACCGGGTTGTGGTCACTGGAGAGGTCAAACATGGATTTTGCTGTGATATTGCTGAGGCCGGATGAGATGGCAAAGTCTATGATAGAGGGTTTTGCATTGTGGTGGTGTGGTATTCTAGTAGGCTCGGTTGGGGCAGAAATGCAGAATCCACAGTTTCTTGTGAAATTGAATAGTTGGGCTCCTCCTGGTCCGTTTCCATCGGGATTCCAGGATCTGTGTTTCAGGTTGAAATCTCCCAAGATGAAACATCTAGGTCGATTTCGAAAGATCTTTAAGAGATCGTTAATTGTTCCTGGGGTTGAAGAAGAGGGAGGCTTGTAAAATGAGCAGATTGTAAGGTGATGAGTAGTTCCTTCGATTGAGATTGCAGTTTGTTCCGAATTATGAGTAACAATATCTATTGGATATTGGCGGATGGAGTTCTTAATGAGGATGGCTGTTCCTCCCCCTGCGCCAGAGGTTCGGTCGTTTCTGTATATGCTGTAATTTGCTATGTTAAAGGTGTGGCCTGGTTTGAGGAAGGTTTCTTGAAGGGCAATGATATCCGGGTTATTGATTTCGATGAAATGGAGAAATTCTTCTTTTTTTGGGTAAAATGCTATTGGAGTTCCAGCTGATAAGCCGTAGTGGAGTATTGTTCAAACTATTGGACGGGAAAATTAGGCAAGGAGGTCAAGGTCTAGAAGGGCGGCGATTTCAAGGAATTTTTGTCCTTTGGTTTTTCCTGATTTGCTGATTTGAAGGAAGGTACGGAGTGTTTGGAGCATTTCGTTTACGTCGGGGTCCTGAAACATCTGGAGAGTGTTTATTCCTACTGCGTTTGAGGAGGCTTGGCTAGGGGGTGGGTTGTTCTTAGGCAGAGAGTCGGTTAGAGCTTTGGAGTAGGCCTGAGGTGGAGGCTTGGGAGTAGTGGTGGAGAGAGGTTTGGGGGCTATGGAGGTAGGCTTTGGAGGTGTTGAGTTTGGTTTTTCGGGAGGAGAAGAGTTCTTCCTCAGCTTGTTGAGCATTACTTTCCTTTCTGCAAGGCGTTCTTCTTGTACTTTTTTCCTGTCAATGGGCGGCGGTTTGTTTAATGGGTTTTTTGGGCAGCCCAGGAAATTCGCTGGGTGTTTGCCTTGGCAGTTGCAGCAGGTCGGGTCTTCTGACTGTGTCTTTTTGCAGTCCTTGGTCAGATGGGGTTTTCCACATTTAAGGCATCTAGGGTTTCGTGTACAGTAGCGTGAGTTGTGAAAAAATCCCTGGCAGCGAAAGCATTGGGCTGGTCCGGGTTTCTTGTTTAGTACCTCTACTGTTATTTTAACGGAGCAAATTTCGGAGATGTTGTAGATATTCCTGTTGTCTTCATTTGATAAGAGAGAGACTAAGAAGAGAGGCATTGGAAGGTGGGTCTTGCGGTTCGTCATGACATGGCAGTAGGATGGGGAGATTCCGAGGCTGAATAAATCGTCCATAATTTCTTGGGGGACATGTCCGCTGGCATACCACGCAGGACGACTTTGAATTCTTTATCTTCTTTCAATTGGTAGGTGAAGGCTTGCATTTTATGGTCGTCTAGGTAGCTCCTGATTTGTTTGTAAGCGACTGGGGTTTCTGGGTACACACGCAGGCTTGTTCCTACCATGCGTCCGGAGAGTTTCGAGTTGGTTAAATCTTGCAGCTTTTTTAGGAATTGACCTGATTGGTCAACGTTGTCTATTGTAATAGGAGGAGGAGGCCTGATGTGTTGCACAGGAGTTGAGGCTCTGGGGGGATCATCAGATTGTTCCATGTCGGAGTGATCTGCATTAGCATTATTTACATCTTCCGGGGGATCCTCGACATTGAGAGATGCGTATTTGTTTTGGCAGGTTGGCTGATCGGTAATTCGTTGCTTTTTGGCGGAGGAGGCATCATTAGGAGGAGAGGGGCTTTTTATTCTGGTTTTTCTTGAGATCGTCTTGAAGTCCAGACTGACGTCTTGTTCAGAGGAGAAACCCCAGTTTCTGAAGATATTGTCTTCTTCTCGTTCTTTGAGCTTACTAGCTCGGTAGAGGCCGCGGGCTTCGTTCAGGATCGTGTATAAGTCAATTCCATATTGGTTTCTTTCCGTGTCATCAGTGAAAATATAGGTGGGTAAGTCGTTAATTTTACAGTCCAGGAATGAGCATACGGTGAGAATTTCGAGGGAACCCTTGGCGTTCTTGAGTTTATCGTAAAGATCATCTAGGCTGGGAGGGTAGAAAGATACAGGAGAAGTTGTGTCAGAATGTGAAGAGTCCGAGTCGTAATCCATGATTATTCAGTTCCAGTCGGAAAAAGGCGGTAGAAGTGAGGGGTGGAGACCCCGGCCGGCGGTGATGAAGCGACCTTCAGATGAAGTTCCAGAGGGTGAAAAAAGTTCAATGGCGGGAAAGTTCAAGTCTCCTGTGACATTCTGCCCCCCCCCCCTTAACATTACATACTAAAACGTATGCAAATCTAGGGGTGTGACTGATGACACCCATGAATTAAATGTTTTCTAGCCTACTTCCTACCTGGTTGTGTCCTAACTGCAACTCTTTCCGGACACGACCAAGACTGGGTTTCGTAACAGGTTGCTGAAATACCCGTCCCTGGACCAATTCGCACGGTTCGGTTGCTGTGCCTCAGAGGGGGCGAATTTTTATGGTAAGGGATTGACAAGCATTTCGAAATTCTATCGGAAAGATCTTTTGTGAATGTTGCTCTCCTCTTGATCCAATTTTTTTTTACTCTTTGTTGGGAACATACCCCCAATTAGCGCCTGGCCGTGGAAAGCCCTGCAACTTCAACATATCCTTCTTCTAAACTTAAATGCTTGTCATCCAAGCTCCGTACTCGCACTCAAACTTTCCACCGGGCCCTACTGTGCTCCCAGTTACACAACCATCGGCTCCCCGCCAAAGCCCCCAGACCGTGGTTGCATTCTCCGAACAGGGTCTTCCACGGCACAGACGCGATCGTTCGCATGGAACTCTATTTCCGGCTCGCCTTTTTAACACAACCTTAAATCTACACTCTCCACCAGCTGATAGACGTACGTCGTGCAGGCTCCTGTTTCCTCTGCGGTCTGGTTGTTGGAGCAGCTTCCGATGCCTCTTTTCGGACACTCATCAAACCCAACTTCCAGAGACTCCCTCTGATGTGATAATGTAAAGGAGGGGAATTTATTTTACCACCACCCAGATCTACCAGATCCACTCAAATCTAATAGAAATGCACCGACATCCTCATTCAACCAGAGCTTTGTTCGGCTGAAATGGACACTTCACCACCAATCCTGCTTAGCACCGAACCAAGGGCACACTCGTGGAAACAATTCAATAATGAACCAAATCTGGAAAACCTATTACTGTCGTTATGTCAAAGGTACACCGGATTATCCAACATTAGACACCATAAATGCTCCGGGTCAATCTGCAGACAAATGGAGCAGTCTCTTTTTGTTTTTCTCGTGATGCTGCCACCAAAGAGACTCCTGGACACCTGAGCATTTGACGCAGTCAAGGCTCAGCCCAACTGGCAACGTTTTCCCTTATACCCTAAAACCTCACTTTTTTGATGCCACACCACCAATAATACCAACTAGCCATGCACGCTTTAGCACCACTCCACATCGAGACCTCTTGCAATACTGCAAATGAATTTGCAGTTTCTATTATGTCTGTGTTCCTCCTCGACCTGATACTAATACTTTCACTGTACTGACTCGATCTGCTAATACAATAGAAAATGAACAATTGTCTGAAGAATCAAAAATTAAATGCCCTCGATACTCAAGACAGTCTTTGCCGAGCTCAGCTCCTCTTCTCGGTTGTGAGACTGCTCTTACCGACAATCAAAAAGTACCAGGTGGTTAACGACCCTCAGTAACGTGGAATTTACTGTCCCCTCTAGAACCTGAATCTCTGTGCTTTTACACACTTCTTAAATCAACAGAAGTCAGCAGTGATGGATTCAACAACCAAAATAACTACTGAGGTCGTACTCCTTTGACAGTTGATCTCTTGCACTTTCTCTCTTAGAATAAATGAAGCCCTTTCAGGCTGATCTGGCCC
This sequence comes from Trichonephila clavata, assembly GCA_019973975.1. Lineage (NCBI taxonomy): Eukaryota > Metazoa > Arthropoda > Arachnida > Araneae > Nephilidae > Trichonephila > Trichonephila clavata. Next base: position 7,232 of record BMAO01013114.1, on the reverse strand, counting down.
AATATTGTTTCATTTCTACATTGATGCCACTCCATCCTACTCGCTCACAAACATTAATGCGTATGCCACAGTGCTGGCTTGCTTCACTTCTTAACAAATGGTAAGTTGAAAACCCATCATTTTGTCGCCTCAGAAATCTTGGCATCGTTTTTGATAATTAGCACACACATTACGCGATACATTCCAAAAAGCTATGCTTAAATTTACCTCCTAATTAGACACAATTCCTATCAACTCCATTCTTAACCTGCTGAAATCATCCTCGCCTTCAAGCACACAGCCATCTAGTAAGTTCCACGTCATAGATTCTCCGTAGCCCTTATGCCTGATGTGTTCACCTGCTGGAACACTCGGGGGGCTGCAAGCACGAAATGCTGAGATGGCTCCTTAACATCCCACAACATGCACTAACATTACGTTGCTCGACTGTGTAAAACTTCAGAGATGAACTGCACATTACCACCGACAATGAGTCGAGTTACAGATCAACGGACGCATAAAAGGACCGGAAAACTCTCGTTTAAAGCTTCGAATCTCAAATTACTTCCACACTTCTTGTCCAACCTTATTTCATATCCTACCTCGCACAGAAAAACCAAAATACATCTGACAATGCAAGCGCTCGTAAAGTTCGTTTTCGAACAGGCATTCGTGTTCATTGTAAAGCTTTCGACCCAACATCGACAAACTGCAACACCTCAAGCGTAACTCATTCCTTGATTCGCCACTACAGAGTACTTCTCTAATCAAATCCCCTCCCTCAAATCAAATGTCACAAATTTTTAATGGCTCTCCTCTTGAAAATATAAGACCATCTTTGGGTCAAAATTTCTTACCTTTTCGTGTCTGGCAAGTTGCAGGGGTTGCTTGTATTTTTGCTAATCCCTGAAAAATAATATTCTTCTCTTCTCGCAAGCATATTTACACTTAACTGACACTATCCTCACATTGGGTTATCATGTAATTAACATGCATGACTATTTGAAAAATATAAGTTTTGATACAAGAACACATGGATCAAAAAGGCATTGGTACTCTTGACACAAACTTGCTTCACTATTTACCGCAAATCATCTTCACGCTTTTCAACAGCATCGTTAAAAAATAATGCTGTGACGAACTTGAACAAATTCTAATTCTAAATTTTATAAAAATGAAATAATCTTACTTTCAAAACTCATTTGCCTTCCGGAAAATCACTCCCCCCTCTCGTATGTAACACTTAAATTTTTCATTATTTCCATTAAAAGATAAAAAATTAAAATACAATTAGTTTCTAAATATATGAAACAGATTGATGAACATGCACAGGCAATAGTTAATCCAAATGAAATCATTCGCTATTACGGTAGGATACGTATTAATTAAATTCCAAAATAGAATAGGATGCAAATAAAAATATTGCATATGAATCACTTATTTACAGCTCCTAAAATATTATGGAGGATACTTTCACAGATACATTGCTAAAAATGCTTTTTACTTTTTTTTTTTATAAAACTGGCATGAAATTCCCCTCAAACGGAATAACTCAATTACACATTCTGTTAGAATTGCAGAAAATGAAGTGCTCGTTGAACAATTAGGTACAAAAATCCTCCAAGTTGTATTAATTTACTTCGCTTTTGTATCCATCAAACACATCAATTTCAAATTAACAAGATTATTTTGCATAAAGTTTTTAAAAAAATATATTGATTTGAGAAACTTGATGCAACATTACAGTAAGCACGAATTTAACTAATTTTCACTTCCATTTATTACAGAAACACTTAAGCATGGAAGTGTAATCAATATGAAGAACAACAGTTTGCTTTAGGTGAACAATGAGTGCCTCTAAAACTTTCACAAGAAAGCCATAACATTGCAAAACGAAATTCACCAATAACAACTGCCAAAGTCCTCAAATGTTTTGCATGAATCCTTGCAGAATCAAAGCTTGTTTGCTTCAAATTCTGACAAAGTAATTAATGTTATGAAACTCATTGTTTACTTTTCAGGTATGCAAAATTTCGAAGAAGCAACCTATGAAATGCAAATTTGTCACATCAAGAAGACTGTCTTAGATGGAGAAATACTGAAAGGAGTTTTACTGTTATTGAAATTTCTATTCTGATGCAAAGCGATGAGACTGAAAGGGCCCTTCGGAGAATGCGTTATATCCGTGAAGTTTATAATCTCATTTGGTTATTCTGATATTCTCCCTCAGTTATATATTCAAGTTATACCATGGAAAAAGGGAAAGCTAAAAAGTTATATTCAAAAATATTTGGCAACTTCATTTTCCAAGTACAGAAAAGTGAAAAGTTAGTTAAATGAATTTTCTACATCTGGACTTGAATGCTTAAAAGTAATAATTACATTGCATATTGTTAGATATTAGTTTTTAGTATATTTAATAGATGGCGCCACATGTACAAAAACCCTTGTTTATATTATGTAAAACCTCTCTGCTACTGGAAATAAATACTATCTTAAATGCTTACTGTGGTCCTGTACACTATATTATAGATATTTCAAACCATAAACTGTTATCAAATAACACAAGTAATTCTTTGTTCTGCAGTTTCTTTTTTAAATTCAAATACTAGCTGATGTTCTCTCTAAGGCTAGATGTATTTATCTAATTCTAGTCTTTTAGAGAATGTTTGTTGGTGAATTTTCTGGTAGTTCATAGCATTGTAATTACTATTTTAATTAGTGCTTTCATACAATTGTGCTCCTAGCATGAGTGTGTGTACATGTCTTTTATTTGAAATTAAAAAAATGTTTTAAGTTGTATTGTTTCCATTATAGGATTGACCATGGGGAATCAAATATACCAATTCATGACTCTTCATTCGTAGAGACTTTACCTGGGTCTCTTTTGGAAATTGAATGTGCAATGAGTTACAAATAAAAATATAACTTATTTTAAATACACATAATTTCTTGAAAAATAAAATACAAAATATTGATTGCAATTCATATATAATATATCAACATTATATATATGTTTGAAAGGGAGCTCCTTTTTATGCAAAATAATTTTTTCTAGTCAACAGTTTAGCATTGGTTATGTCTACGTTGCATTTCCATTGGGATGAATTATTGTTCATGCCTTTCTAATGTTTTAGGTTAGTATTGAATGCAAGGTAAAAAAAGAATCTAGATTACAAGTGTACATAGTACTTTCAGATATTCATCAGTTACTTTCCATTAAGTTATGAAAAAGAAATGTTTCTTACATTTACTCGCTGATCACATCTTCAAATTTTTTTAAAAAAAGTTATTCATCCACATTTTTATCTCAACAAAGAATTTCATGCAATATTTTCCTCTGGTATTCCATAACTAAACAGCATGATTGTGCATTTTAAGTTCCGAAATTTCAGCCCTTACAGGGAAATTAAGTTTCTCAGGATTCAATATTAACATGCAACTCTTTATTTTTGAGACATAAAATGATTAAATATCAACTTGACAATGTATAAGTATTTCTTGAGATACACTTTATCATTGTGCGAAAACTATACTCACCGAATAACATAAAATATTAATGTATTATTAAAGGACAGAATAAAACTGAAGTGAGAATTAGAATACAACTCGCATGTTTCAGTGGTGCCAATTCCTTTGACATTATTTTCCCGGACATGTAATTGTGCTCTGCATACATTCTATTATGATTTTCTGTATAAAAAGACAGATAAGTTACAATAAGTTCATTTTAAAATGAAGAAAAATGTTTTCCTTAGTCATGAAAGGGTTAAAATATTTTTTAAGGCTACAAGGTACCCTTTTTCAAAAAAAAATTGCAGAGGCAGTAACAGTAAAAATAATTTGTTTTATATCAAGATTATATTAAGTTGATTCTTAAAGTAAAACTATTCAATTTGTGTGTGCGACCAGCCTTTATCTAACAATTTAAAAAAGTTTGAAACAATTCTTATCAAATGCTCACTTTTTAAAATTTTTAGTCTTTTTAAGTTATGTTTCTTAGATTATTATAAAAGTTGCTATGGATTTAAAAATTTGTTCCCTTGATTTTTCATAATTTTTTCCTAGCTAAGCCTGGAAAAAACACAAAAATTTTTAAATATTAATTTTAGGATTCTTTGAATAAATAACTAGAGATCTCAGACCTAAATCTATACTAACTTTTATAGAGCATATGTTTGGGAGTAGATACAAAAAAAATTTCAAGACTCGATCTTGACCAGAAAAAAAAAGCCTTAGGGATTAGAAAACACTTATATATTCAAAATTAAAAGATCGTAATGGCTTAAAACAAAAACATATGAGGACCTTAAAGCTCTCAATTTTTTAATATGTTAATGACTGAAAACGTTTTTAAAATTCGAAATATATTTTCCCATAATATTGATGGCATTTGTGACAACAACGGGTTATTCGGCTTAATCTTAACCCAATATTTTCACAAAAGTTTTGAAACACAAAACATGTACAAAATTATTTATGATTTTACCTTAACCTAAAAATTGCATGGTTTGTACATAAAATTGAATTTTTTTTTCCGGTTTTTGATTGAGCAGTTTAGGAAGTTTTAGTGCTTGTTGTACGACTCTAAAATATAGTGTTGCAATATGTTTAGTATAATGTAGTTTGGTATATCATGGAAATATTCATTTTTATCTGCAATACTTGTATTCGGAAGTCTAATTTCAGTAGTATTCCATCTCTTTCAAATATATTATTTGATAGCAACCTCTCGATCTCTCTCTGAAAACATTTTGGCCATAGCATTTTCAAAACAAAATTGGCATTGAAATCAATCTCAATTGAGTAACTATGAGAACTCAAAACATAATCAAGCAGAAAGTATTTTAATAACCATTTCACACTGAAAGAGTTCAAAAATATTTATAAATAATTCAAGTTAAGAGTAGGAAAATGCTTTAAAATAAAACCTAAGCTCAAAAAACTTCAAATATCTTACAAACTATGTTATCAGATTTGTGAAAATTTGCGGCAAGCTTCCAAATGATATGGGCCGCAATTAGATGCAAAAGAAAATGTTTCGTAATTTGTACGGCACTATGTAGTCTTAATACCTTAATATTTGTAAAGAAGCACTGTAATTAAAACTTCATGGGGAAAAAAAATTTTATTTTTAAAGAATGGTTGTCTCACACAGAATTAAAGTTTGTTTTTTTTTTTAAAAAAAAATGCTTCCAAAAAACCAAAAAATGTATTTTTAATAATCACAATCTGTGATTATAAAAAATAAAATAATATTCATTATAAGAAAACTTCTAGTTCAGCATTTAAAAAAAATACTTGATATTTTTTTATAAAACAGTTCTATTATACTCGATAAAATCTTCAATGTTTTACAGAAAGCCTTTCATCTGATACAAAAAAAGTAGTTACTTTCCGAATATAATACAATTTCTCTAAAGTAGAATCGGCCGCTGGTTGGCGCAATTTTAAAAGATCGCCAACTTAGCGCGCTCTCGCTTCTTGTTCTTTGGAGTTGCAACCAACCCTTCCAGAATACGTTACGAAAAAGCGCGAAATTCAACATGGCAAAATAAAGTGAAATCACAAAAACACATTTATAAATCTTTGCAAAATTATGCTTTTCAAAACGTAAAAACAGAAGAAAAAAAATTTCAGTTGATTAAAAAGAATTATTTTAAACTGAAAAATTGAAATACACTATTTTCAAAACCATCATACTGCCTTTTTAACCTTTCTTTTGTCTCAACTCCATGCTTTTCAAACTCGTAAGACATGCATACGACGAACCAATTAAATCGTCTTTCATATGTACTATTCCAACAGCTTTTTTTCCTAACGAAAGAAACAGCAAAAAACCTCTAGAATACTCGGTTGTAACAATACTAATATTCATTGGTAGCCGTTGTGAATGTGTGTGAAAAATTATATTAAGAAATTGAATTTGAACAAACATCCACGCCCGAAGATCGAAGCCAAAAAACTGTCAACTATTCCACGAAAAAGTAGACGCAGAAATGCGAGGAAACGACAACTCGGAAAATTGATTGAAACGTTTAGGGATACGGCCACAAATATATAAGCCAATAAAACATTATTTTTTATATGCTATATATATAACAAAAACAACAAAAAATATACTTAACATTAAGTAATTTACAACAAAGAAAAAAAAATAAAATACTAAAAATTCTTGAAACAACAAAACCTAAAAAACGTACTCAACAATCTTCTCGGTTACCACAAATGGCGCGCTTAGCAATCTCGGAAAATTTAAGTCCCTCCAACCAGTGCCTCTTTCTGCATTTGAGTCATTGGCGAAGAATTTGAAAAGGGGCGCCAAAGTGGACCCATTGCAACGGAAAGAGGATCGTTGAAAAATTGCATTTAAACTGAAGAGTACAAGAAATTATAAGAGGAAAGTGAAAGTTTTCAATAAAAAAACCCCACATAAACTCGTAATTATTAGAATGATCAAAATTTCGCAGAATCCTAAAAAAAATTATCTACGCATTCCGATTCTTAGAAAACAGACACATACCTCTTTCACAATGCTTCCAGCTGCAAAGGAATTCACTGTTGAAACTCTAATGAACCTTTCCGGCATATCCATTCCGATTCCACATTCTGGGCATTATCCATTGCAAACTTCTCGAACAAAACTTTCCGTTCAATAAGAAACCATAGCTCTCGAAACTCTCCTGTAGAATAAGACATAGTTAAAGAGCGTTCCGGACTTTATACAAATACTTTAAATCAAATAATTAAAAAAAAAAAAAAATTATAAGAATAATAACGAATAAGTGCACCGACAGAGTTCACAGGCGAAAATCTCAAGAATGGAACGAATATTCGATACCCAGAGAAAGGTGACTATCAGAGAACGTTCCAAAATGTTCTTCGTGGGATTGAAAACGAACCCAATAATTCTCCAGGAAAAGGAAGACCGGATCCCTAAAAGCCGCCAAATGAAAACGGTCTTTACAGTCTCTTTCGATTTCGCGTACATTTTATAGTATAATGCCAAAGTTAATCGAAAGCAAAAAATAAAAGTGGAGAATCTCTCAATGCTAGAACAACAAATACATTATCGGTAATTTTTAAATTTGAAATCGTATCTTACATGAACAAATTCATAATACTTATCTAGACTGCTTTTGTTCCGTTACTAAAATGAATTAAGTATAAAAATGTATTAAATAATTTTTTTAAAAACACTTATCATTTTTAACTTCTTATTTTCAAAAAAATTATACACTTAGAGTTTTATA
>BMAO01013113.1:0-13722 GCA_019973975.1 Trichonephila clavata | reverse complement strand
GAGCTCCGTGGGGTAGGAGCAGTATTGACACAGAATAATAGGCCTATGGCGTTTGCCTCGAGAACTTTAAGCCGAGCAGAAAGGAATTATAGTGTGACGGAACGTGAATGTTTAGCTGTCATATGGGCATTAAATAAATATCGCACGTATTTTGGATCCTTGCCGGTTAAAGTGATAACAGACCATGCTGCGCTTACCAAATTAACGAACGGAAAGAATTTGTCGTCTAGAATGATAAGGTGGACGCTTAAGTTGGCAAATTTTAATGTAGAATGGGAACATCGCCCAGGTACGCAAAATTTAGTGGCTGATATGTTGTCTAGAAACCCGTTAGAAAGTAATGAAGAACCAAAGGTGTCTTGTGCGGTGATTAGATCGTTAGTATTATCGTCTAGAGAACAGTTGAGAGAGGAACAGAGAAATGACCCGGAGCTAGGGCACATCATGAAGTATTTGGAAAATCCGGACGATAGTTCCATTAATGAATCAATCTGCAGAAATTGGTCTAATGACTTTAAAATCGTTGACGGTTTGATATATTATGCAAAATATACAACCACACTAGGTGAATTAAGGGTATTTATACCTAAAACATTACGTAAAGATGTTATGCGAGAATTTCATGACTCGCCGATGGCAGGTCATTTAGGCAAAAAGAAAACCTACTTAAAATTGAAAGACGCGTGTTATTTCCCGTACATGAGGAAATACATTTATAAATATGTAGCAACCTGCGACCAATGCCAAAAAGTCAATTATAAAAACGGATTACCAGCTGGTCAATTAATTCCGATAGTGACGAATTTTCCGAATGAAATCGTATCTTTAGATTTGTTAGGCCCATACCCTGCAACTAGTCCAGAACGCTATACATTTATTTTAGTAATTACAGATAATTTTTCTAAATGGGTTGAAATAGTTCCCTTAAGGAAAGCTTCGGCTAAAGCAAATGCCAATGCATTTTTTGAGAATTATATTGCGCGTTATGGAGCTCCTGTAAAATTAATTACCGATAACGGCCCCCAAATGATATCCGAAGTTTTTGAGCAAGTATGTCGCAGGTTGAACATAAAACACGTTAAAACTGTGGTATATCGTCCACAAGCTAATCAAACAGAAAGAGTTAATCGCACTCTTTTAAAAATGATTTCGAGTTTTGTCGCGGATAATCACACTAACTAGGATCAATTTCTGCAAGAGTTCGGTTATGCGATTAGGACAGGAGAGCATGAGAAAACGGGTAAAACACCGGCGGAATTATTTTTAGGTCGAAATTTAATCACCCCTTTTCAGAATTTAGTTATGGTAACTGATGGATCAGATTTAGTTTGTGGGAACATAGAAAGGTTGTTTGAGGAGGCTAGAGTTCATACAAAGCGCCAGCAAGAGAAGTGGGCGAAATATTATAATAAAAAGAGGCGTGAAAATAATGTGAAAGTTGATGATCTAGTATTAGTTCAAACTCACCCGTTAAGTTCGGCAAGTAAGAAAATAGTAGGTAAATTTATGCCAAAGTTTGAGGGCCCATATAAAGTTCTGAGTGTAAAAAATAATAATAATTTAGTAATATTAAAATTTGGTAAAAGAATAACGGTTAATGTGGACCAGGTGAGAATTTACCATCAAAGAGAAGACAGTGTTGCCGAGTCGGAAAGTGACAATAGTAGTGATCATGGTGCAGTGACATCAGTCAGGTCGGATGATGGGCAGTCGAGATTGGTGCAATCGGAGAGTAGTGGGGGTTGTCGTAAAGCATCGAAATCAGGAAATGTAAATAGTAGTAGAGATATAGTTGCGAATAGATATAGTTGCGATGAGAAAAAAACGTGAACGGACGGAATCTGCTGTTTCTTCGGGGGGGGGGTGTATATAAATTCAGGAAAAAAAGACCTTTCTGGACTGAAAGAGAGAAAAGAGGAAGGGCAGACTCTTGGAACGAAAACGTACAAAAGAAGAGACCAGAGGCCCAGGTAGCTCGAGAAAAAAGAAAGATTTCCTCGTCAATGTCCTCTCGTCCCTCCAGAAAGCGGTATAGAAAGGTGGAAGTAAATAGTTCTGAAAGAGCAGTTCCAGGAACATCCCACAGATTCAAGTACAACAGACCTCATCAGGAAAGGAGCTGTCCATACAATCTTCGGAGCCGACGTCGAGTGGACAACAGCCAAGTTCCAGTTCTCACAAAGGAAAACAAAGCCTCAGCAGGAGCATATCAACTTCAACGGACTCGATGGAAGAGGAGACCCAGAAGGTTGGAGCGCAGAGTGGACAACCCTAGGACAAGGTCATTTAGCACAGAGGCCATGGTTGGAGACAAAGCCTATGCAGATTGGATCTAAAGACTAGCCAGGTTGTATAATTCTAATTTGTTTATTTTTTCCTCTGACAGACAGTTCGGAGTATTTTCCATGTGGGCTAGTCTATTTTTTTCTTAAATTTAGCGTACAAAAGAGTCACTGAGTTGTGTGCATTTTCATATCGGTTGAAAAAACTTTTGTATTTAATTCTTTCCAAATTGTGGAAAAACATTTGTTGAATTGCAATTGTTTTGCTACACATTAAAGACGAGGCTTTATATGTGAGATTACTTGTATTGTTTGTTGTAATATATTCTATGTAAAAAAATGTATATATTTTTGTGTGTAATTATTAAGATGTATAAGTAGTGTCTGGTTTCTGGGCGCGGCGTAATTAGGAATACTAACAAAAATATTAACAGCGCAGCGCGATTGATTGGAACATCGCATTCCCTAGCCAATTCAGTAGGCTTAAACCAAGATTCGTTCTGGCATATCGCGATATGTTGTTGCGTTTCTCGATCGAGGGTAGAAAATAATTTGTCGGCTATCATTAACTCACACAAAGTTTTAAAATCATTCGCATTTCGAAGTTTACAATAATATTCAAAAGAACTTGTTAATCGTGACGAAAACTGTACGTGCGATTCGTTTGGCAATCGTTGGGCCCTACGGAAATTAATTAAGCATTCTTGTGGGGTTGGTTGGAATTCTCGTAAAATAATGTGTTTATTTTTCTCGTAATCTTGGAGTTCGTTTTCGGGGATATAAAGTAAAATGCTGTTAGCTTTTTCACCGAGAATATTAATTAAGATCTCTGATTTTAATTCCTGTGGAACATTTTTGGTTGTAAACGCACGTTCAAGTGAATGAAAAAATAAATTATAATTTTCAGGTTTAGAAGGAACTGGCATACTAAGGGTCTTAACGGATTTAATGAGACTTTCTAAAAGGTTAGTTGACGGTGTTTCGAATGTTGCAGTAGTATTGTTTGAATTATTAGAATTTATAGCGGAGTTTATTTTCGCGAGTTCAATTTCTTTTTGAAGTTGAATGATTTTTTGGGCCGTTTGTTCGGCTTCTTTTTTCTCTAGTTCTGCTTGTTTTTTTTCTAATTCTGATTCTTTTCGTTCCTCAACGAGTAAATTAAGCATATCCTTAACGAATTCAGGTTCGTTTTTGAAAGTGTCAGTTTGTTCGATAAGTGCTTTTAAATTCACAAGCGTAGCATTTTCTGGGACAGTAACACCCAGTTCTTTAGCGGCGGTTATTAGATCTTCTTTCTTAGTATTTCGATACATGCTGAGTAAAAAAAGTTTGATCCTACCTGATTTGATGATATCGGTTTGTAGACTGGAGATAGATTTCGCTTATAAAAGCTATCCGTTTGCGAGATGAGTTCACCACTGTGCACTTTTCACGGCGATGACTGTAGTTACGAAGCAGATGGAGTTTGCACTCTTGATGCGATGAATAGGCGGGGAAATTGGCCTTTTTGTTTCACTGGAACCCTTGGACGATGCCGAAGAGACTTTTTGGTTGAGTCTCAAGCTTTGGTTTGGCTTGGTGAAGAAGACGGTAGTATTGGTCTCTGAGCGGAGGATTGGCTCTTAGTAGGCGTCGGAGGAATTTGCTGATCACGGTTTCGCCATTGTGTTGGGCGATTTCGATGAGCGCCGTTTATTTTGGGCGACTTTTGATTTTAACACTGGTTCAAAAACCATTAAGGTTGCGAGGCCGAACCCCCATGTAACAGAGAGGGTGGTGTCTAGGGGTATGTTGAATGAAAGAGAGACGTTAAAGTTTAAGGATATTTAATGACATCTACAGGTTGTTAAACCTGACTAGGCGCGCGCTGCTGGGGAAGAGTAAGTCTACTCCTTCTCCCGCTTACATCCGGGGGTTTACAGAGAGTGGCGCTGGTGTCGCCTGAGCATATACAACATATATATATATATATAATATAATGTATGCCATACTTTATGTCAATAAGGAAGTTGTATAAAAGTTCTGTGCATTTAATGTCATGTTTTAGAAAAAATTGACAAGGTTTCCTTTCAGGGCAGCAGTTCCTAAACATAGTGATGCGATGAAAACTTTGATGTCGTGAGAAGATATTAATGTAAAATTTTATTTATATTAGCACTTAAGTAAAGTGCATGATCAGGGTTTTTTTCCTGGAAAGGTTTTCCCCTGATCTTCGCCCGAATGGGATGCACTATAGGGATTGTAAATGTGTACAAGAGCAATAAATTAGAGTGGACTACCCCTTTTGAATAGTCATTTCTGTGTGCTAGTTTAATTAAAGTTTCTAAGGTTCGTGAGTTAAAACTTTCTACAAGTTCAGTATTTTTAGGCATTCTAGAGTAGTTAAAATTTTGTTCAAGTTCAGTGTTTTTCAGATGTTAGGTAAATTAAGCGAGTTCTTGCAGGTCGTTTAGACCTTCAATAAGTCACGCTTTTTTTCTCGGAGGGGGTTGTCACGGGTACTTACGCGTTTCACTAACCTTCTCTCAAAATCTTTTAAGATTGTATTTATTTTAACCAATCCCCGCTGAGAGCTAAATGTGTGACTTATGCAAAGGAGATAGTTTCGGGTTTAGCGAGTTCGAAAGAGATATAAAAGGGAGAAATTAAATGAAGAGATGAGGATGACTACGTGTTTTGATAGAGGAGTTAACTACGAGATTGATTAAGAAGGTGATTCTAGGAGATTAGTTTAACTAAGTGAAATTTGTTAGCTGAAGGAAGATTATTGAAAAAGCTTCATTAATTCGGTTCGGACGTAACTGAAGATATCAAGGATTGAAGTCGCTCTATAGATCCTTCAAGTAGTCAAGAATCCTGTCTTAAAGAGATATCAGGTCTGTTATTTTTCTAAATTAAGTTATAAATGCGTAGTTTGATTATATGCGTTATCCGCCGAGGTTTCAGTTAGTGTTCCATCGTTCATAATTGAATTCTGAGCTCACTCCACTGTAATTTGTTGTTCTTAAAGTTTGATTAATATTTGTGTATTTCTATCATAAGGATTAATAAATAATAGTGATTTATTAATTACGTAGTTGTTAATTATGAATCCAACATACCCGAATTTAGATAATGTGCAAAGGGGAGTTAATAATCATAGGGGTAGTGAGAGATTACGACAAAACTCTTTATCAAATATAAAGACTGTGCGTCTAATAGTTTAAAAATGGAAATAATTATCTATAACGCCCCTTAAGTCCCCTCAACGCCACTTGGGGCAATTTTCACGAAACCCATTTTTAGCGTATCTCTACCCTATGAGAGGAATCTTCTTACTAAGTTTCAAGACTGTACGTCTAATAACTTAAAAATAGGAATTTATAACGCCCCTTAAACCCCCCGCCCCCGCAACACCCCTTGGGGGTCAATTTTCCCAAAACCCATTTTGTAGCGGATATTTACTCCAGGAAAGAAACTTACCTACCAATTTTCAAGCAGGTAGGTGAAGTAGTTTAAAAACGGATATATTTATCTATTACGCCCCTTAATCCCCCGCTACGCCACTTAGAAGTCTGTTTTCACAAAACCCGTTTTGTAACTGATCATTATTCTACGAAAGGAATCTATATATCAAATTTAAAGACAGTGCGTCAAATAGTTTAAAAATGGAAATAATTATCTATAACGCCCCCTAAGCCCCTGCAACGCCTCTTGGGGGTCGATTTTCACCAAACTCATTTTGTAGCGGATCTCTACTCTCTGAAAAGAATCCGCTTACCCAATTTCAAGATTGTACATCAAGTAGTTTAAACATGGAAACAATTATTATTAAAGCCCTTAACCCCCCGTAACGCCCCTTGCGTTTCGAATTTCGGAAAATCCTTTCTTAGCTGATGTCTACTCTTTCAAAGGAACATGTCTAACAAATTTCAAGTCTGTAGGTTGAATAGTTCCAGAGATTTCGTGATTAGTCAGTCAGTCAGTCAGTCAGTCAGTGAGTGAGTCGCTTTTCTCCTTTATATATATAGATTGGGTTGATCATTACTTGAATTTTATTTTAGATAAGCGTTTTCAAGATTTCACTTTAAGAAGAGTTTTTTTTAAAGGCTCAGAGAATATAGAAATATGAAGGACTTAAATAGGAATATTTGATTCAAGTGTAAACTTTTCCTAATTGGAGTGAAAACTAAAGTAAAAAGTCAAGCAAATCTAATTCTAATGTTATCCTTTATTCAATATTGGCTATAATCTGTGAATAAATCTAAAATCGGTGCTAATTAAAACATTCAATTTTATTTTACAAAGAGAGATAAGTGATTGTGATGTAACATTCTTTTTCGGCACTTTCACATTCTAGAATTTCCTTAGTGATTCAATATTCGGTTTTTACTAGTAAAAAAATGTTTTTAAAATCATTTTCCGAGTTTTTGATATTTATATAATATTTTTAAGTTTTTTTTTCAGAAAACACTGAATAAAAAAAATAAGGAACAATTAAAATTTAAAATTATTATTATTTAAGTGAAAAAAAACACCTTTATTTTTTTATTGATATTTAAATCACGGAAATTGTAATTTTGGCTGTGATTGTACTTCAGTGTGATTCAAATACAGAAAAATAAAGTGTACAAAATAGAAAACTTTCAATTTCATTGAAAAGAATTTTTGAATCTTTTATAGCTTGTTTAGAGAAAAAAATATTATTCAACTACTTTACACAGATTATCAATTTAAAAGTGCTTTACTAAATGAAACAAATGATATATATATATATATATATATATATATATATATATATATATAATAAATTTTTTCTTAAGTTGATACAGCACAAAAAAGAAAAACCAAGTAGAATTTTAAGAAATGAAGAAATTTCGAAAGTGCATTAGCATACATTGTAAATGTATAAAAATAAGAATGCATATACAACGTATAAAAATGAAAATACTTTTACAGATGAAAAAATATAATAAATGTATAAAAATAAATCTCAAGATCTTCCAGTTTTTTTTCCTTTTCTTAATCTGTTTTGAAAGATGGTGAAAATTTTTTATGTTATAACTTGAGAAAAATTTATTTATATCCCTTACTGCCTCCTTTTTAAAAATCTAAAATTGTAAAAGTCGTGTTGTTTCCCTGTTTTGGTTGTTAAAAAATTCAGGTTTTATTTTCCACAATTTTTTTTAAAAAAAGAATAGCCATTTCCCCCCAAAACTTAAAGTTAAAAAAAATTAAAGTAATGAAAACGTGAGAAAAATAATATATATATATTGTACAGTATAATTATATATTCATTTCCAAACTACATCTCAAAAAAGAAAAAATTATTTTTAATTGTGCAGGGAAAAAGAGAGGTTTTTGCAGAAACGTCGAATCCCCCCCCCACTCCCGGGAGTTTAATGTATTACTACGCGTAATTCTCCGGCGTAATAATCTTGCATATGGTTGGAACTGGTTACCAAAACATACCATCAATCGCGGTCGTTTGGCGTAACCTTTTTACAGTCGGTCGAATAAATAGTTGAGCACCGTGACCCTTTCAAAAAATGATTGAAAATGGAAAACGACCCTTTTTGAGTATCCCCTCAAAGCGTCTTGAACTTCTCTTCAATATCCATATCGAAACTTTTTTCAAATTCCTCTGAAAAATATTTTTGAGGGAGGCGAGAAAATTTTTCAGCCCATCCCAGACGAATGATTTAAAACGGGGGGTAATCCACAAATGAAATGGAGACATGTCAGGGGGCGATACACAAATGAAATGGAGACATGTCAAGCTTGGTGAAAGCAGCAACCCATGAAATGTAGACAATGCAACGTTGGTATGTCGAGAAAAGACAGAATCATTCCAATATGGGTGTGTATCTTGTTAGAAAATTGGGGACGACACATCTCACGACTTTATAATCTTGGCGTGTCTAGGAAACACGGAGGTCTCAACTGGCAGCCAGCAGGCGAGTCCAATTTTTTTGTGTCAAGTTTTTAAAAAGATGCATTCCAATCTTGGTGGATAATTTGGCCCAAAAAAGGGGGACCCAGTCGACATGCGACTCAGTCCCCCAATTTTCGGATTTTTGAAGATTTTGGGTAAAAACATTTACCGATAAGACTTGCAGAATCTGCGAATTTCCAACATTACGCCAAATCCTGAAAGTCTTAACGAAAAACATTTAGCATTTACCTGTTGCCATGGAAATTCTTTTTCCGTCAAAACTGCCAGATTTGAAATATTCAATACAAACCCAAACCTGACAGTTTTAACCAAAAACAAAATTTCTAAACTCTTGACTGCATTCAGAAGCACTCTGATTTCTGGCTGCTAGCTGCTCGCCTTTTATATATTCTAGTGGTGTCACGTGAAACGATTTCTATTGGTTGACGCTTTTCAACCTTGAAACTAATCTTTAACGTATCTTTGTGCATCTTTTTAACACAAGTTTTAAAAGAGAAGCCCTCCAACGTTGGCACCTTCCTTAACCCAAAAAAAGGGGGACCGAGTCGACTCTTGTGTCGACTCGGTCCCCCTTTTTCTGGGCCCATGGGCATTTTTACAGTTCAATATTTACAGTTTGATATTTACAGTTCGATATTTCAATTTTTCTCACTTACTCTACCAGATCAGCCATCTGTCTGTTGCATTCGGCGTGCAGCTTTTTAAAGTTTTGCAGGTATCTGGCAAAACGGTATGATTTTACCATAGTGCACTCGGAAACATCAAAATACTCGTGCACCTCATCGTGCAGGTGATCTGGTAGAGCACGATCATTCAAGTCCTGAAACTTTGGCAAAGTTTCCAAATTTATAGTAAAGAGCCCCAGCTGCTCAAAAATTTTACGCTGGTCCGACCCTTTGACAACGATGAGTCCCTGATTTCCTTGCGCCAGGTGGCAAAATTTACCTCTGACGCAAAAGGACAGGTATTCCAGTGGCACAGATCCAGGGATGTGGCTCTTCAAACTGAGGCGCTCGTTAATAAAACGGTTGGCCCGACAGTCTTTCGAGGTGGTAATTAGGTTGCAGTGATCCACCGTGATGCAAATTACTTCCGGGTCCTTTCCATCCTCCGGAATCGTGGCAATGGACAATTCGATTGGTACAGGCTTGCCTCCATGATGAAATACATTAGCATGGGCGAAGAAGGCTAGTTGAGACATGTTGCTTTGAGAGAACTCTGAGAGAGAATGTCTCTGTCTGCTGATGTCTCGCCTTTTATACTCTTTAGGGTCACGTGAATCGATTCCTATTGGCTGATACTCTCCAATCTATTGGCTGATACTCTCCAACATTGAAACACTATCCATATCATGAGGCATCTATTGGATTACTGATCCAACATTGAAACACTATCCATATCATGAGATATCTATTGGGTGATTCTATCCAACAGGACCATGCAAAAACTACACTCGCCATCAGGCACCTTTCGATTGATTCTATCCATCCTTGGTAGAAATCTTGTGGCCTCTTTTAGTACAAGTTTTTAAAAGAGATGTTCTCCAACGTTGGCACCTTCCTTAATCCAAAAAAAGGGGGGCCAAGTCGACACAAAAGTCGACTCGGTCCCCCTTTTTTTGGGCTCCATGAGCAATTTTTTTTTACTCTACCAAAGCTGAAACTTTGGAGCTCCATTCCGCCTGCAGCTTGTTGAACTGCTGCAGGTATTTTGCAAATTGAAACGATTTCAGCATGGTGCAATGAGACACGTCCCCTTCTTCGTGGAGGTCATCATGCATGGGGTTGGGAAAGGTTCCATCACACAGGGTGTTGAATTTGGGCAACATCTCCAGAGCCATGGTGGAGAGTCCCAACTCTTTGAATGTTTTTTGCTGCTTTGGGCTTTTGACTACGATGAGGCCTTTTCTACCTTGGGACAGCTGGTCAAACATGCCCCTCACGCAATATCGCAACCATTGCGCCGGCACACTCTTGGGCAGCGGGCGCACCAGACGAAGACGGGCGTTTTTGCAGGCATTGGAACGCATGTCTTTGGGTGTGGAGGTCAGGTCCTCGTGGTTCACCGTAATGCAGAGCACTTCGGGATCACTGCCATCCCTGGGAATGGTGGCAATCGATAGCTCGATGGGCACTGGTTTGCCCAGGTGGTGCAACACGCTAGCATGGGCAAAATAGGCGGGTTGATTCGACATGTTGCTGAGAGAGAATAATTCTGCTGGCTAGAGGCTGGCGTTATATATGCTCGAGGAGCGTGACGTCAACTGGCATTCCATGTGCCAAGGCCTTTTGATGCGAGCGCTCCACGTGTTTTTCCAAAGCCCGTTTCCAAGGTTGGGGCATCAGCAGACGCCAAGGGAGGTGTTTATCTCGATGCATTTCCCAATCATCCAACCACGTTAATAATGTCACGTACACATCCACCAAACGCGTGCATTGCGTGAGATTCAACGCGTACGCCTCCTTATTGTGGGGTTGATACGCCTCCCAAACTCGGCGAGACGGGGGACGACCCAATTGAAAAAATCTCAACTCGACTCCTGGATCCCACGTCAAATCCAAATGACTCGTAAACACGACCACTGTTTTTCCAAACGACCGAGGAACGTGCACACCAAAATTGGGCTCAAAAATAATGGTGTAAGGATAGTCTTGCTCGAAATATGTAACTCGATCCGGCCACCGACCCAGATTTCCAAAAACAATCGTAGTGCGAGAACGACACTGGTCCAATAAATTTTGTACCGAAACCATTTTTTTTACATCCTCTTGTGTAATGTGTCAAGGTTGGTATTTTTTTGGACAAAAAATCAAACTTGTTTCCATAAAACAATTTTTTTTTATTTACAAAAATTATGTACAAAAAATGTACAAAACAATCATTATTTACAAATATTACATACACAACTGCCAAGATTTATTTGCAACACAAATTTAGAGGTTCTGTCACTTTAAACCCAACAGTGTATCTTTTCATAGGGTTCATTCTGGGCATTGTCAAATCCAGGGGTGCTTCCGGCTGCTCCATGGCCAACCATGCTTCCATTGATATGGTGCGAGTCGGAGGCCGAATCTTGAAAATGGTGGCTTTTCCCGAGTCTAATTTGAAACAAACCAAGGTATGTTTGGGAGATTTGAATTTGTTGGCACAAGTGGAACCCAATCAAGATCAATACTTTGTGCCCCCAGAGTTTAATGGATCAACGGAAAAACGTGGTCTTGAAGATGATACTGAGGAGACTGTAGTGGATTGTATACCCACCAAGCACCAAAAAACTTGGGACCCTTCAGTTGTATATGATGTAGAACAAAGTACAGTAGAGTTTGCTTAAGAAAAACACAAAGCTCTTGTGAATGCTTAAAAAAAAAAAAAAATTTTTTTTTTTTTTTTTTAGATACAACTTGTTGTAAATGCTTTATTGATGGCATTATTAGTTGATAGTCTCTGTGCAGCAAGTCTTGGATTTGAATTAATGACTTCTTTTGGATGAGCTATAACTAGTTCATCATAATATCCATAATCATTTGTTTTCACTTGTCCCCTTGTAGCCCCATGCACAACAATAACATCTGGGTCACTAATATCTGACACGGCTACAAGCCCCACGTCCTTAACAAATACTGCATTATACATCAAACGAGGTAGCTCTATGGTTTGATCGTCCAAATCAGATACCAAATGGCTAGAATATTCGAATCGACTCATCATGTATTTATAACTGGCAGATAAACCCAATTTAGTGATGGATGTTTCCATTTCATCCATAGGTAGGATGTTATTAATTCGATTCTCAATGGAGAGTTTTTCAATAAACGTTTCAGAAATCGCCATTTTGGATCGGATATAAGCAATGACTTTAGGATCATTTTCACACTCTTTTGTGGGATTATTGTTAATGTTATCACTTGTCTCGGATAAATTGCGAATCAGTTCATATACGAGCCGATCACTTTTGGAAAATCGGCCATCCCGTAGAACACGTTTCATAAACTCATCGGTTCGTGGATTAATTTTGTACTTTAAATCCGCTTCTGTTCGGGCCACTTGCTGAGGTCGATAAATTTTGTCATACATTTTTTGTACAGGAAGAATGATATCATACTTTTTGAAATACATGCCTGACACAGGTTTCAGGGTCCATCCAAGAAAAACAATTTCCATGGGTGGTTTCTACAAAGGAAAAAAACACTTCCAAACCAAAATATTGATTCAAGTGTTTTTCACAAATAAGATTCGTCAAATGATTGTTTCTTTCCCACTGCAATCTCCTTTACCGGTGTTATAAATACAAACGTCGACTCCATATTTTGACACTTGTTTTCTCGAATTACGAAACAAGCTATGGTGGCCTGGAAAAAATGGGTTGTGAAACGTCCACCTGTGACTGGAAAATTTAAAGCTTTCAAAAAAACAGCGAAAAATGTCAAACATTTGCAAGCCCTCGTCAAAAAGAATAAGGCATTGCAAGGAGTCATTAAAACAATTTTCAGTAAAAAGGGTGTCAAAGTCACTGCTTTGGCAACAGTGGTAGGAGTAGGGATATCTTATATTGATAATTATATTCAATCCAATTCAGGTTGTTTCTTACATAGCGGTTCGTCCGTGTGTAAAGTGAAATCATTGAGTTGTTGCCAACCCGAAGCAGTGGATAAGGTACCCTACTGTCCCGACAAGCAGACATTAGGAAAATCCCTGCAATGGATATAATGAAGATGTGGAAAAAACATGCTGTCGGTTGTGTGATTGTCAATATAACAATTGTCTACCTCATCAAAAAATGGAATGCCAACGACCGACGATTGCCGAAGCCTTGTAATATTATGCTCAAGAAATGACTTCTTCTGTGTGGTCGGGATTCATGTTTCTCGTACCCTGGTTAATGTGGGTTGTGGGAACCGGAATAGCGTTACTAGTCGTATGGATTGCATGGAATGTATACAAGAAAACAAGACTAAAATGATAAAGTATTTACAAAAATTGTGGCTTCCCAACGATGAGTTGATTGCTCACATACGCAGGAATCACCACTTGGATCCGAGTCTCTTTCCTCGTTACACGACACCCAAACCATTTGAAAGACGTATAACCTTCGACATTGTGAAAAATAAGTATGTGGTGGCAGCGGCCAAGGAATATATCGAGCATTTGTTGAAAAATAAGGAAGAATATGGTTATCTGTACCATCTGATGAAACAAAATCTATACATTCAATTTGATGTGAAATTTAACGGAGAATTGGCTATTGAATGTGCTCGATATGATCAAGTGGTAGAGGCGATCGATGAGCTGGCACGAGAATGGGCATGTAAAACAGTTTAATGTATGAAGTGACTAGACTAGAATTGTTGTATTTTTTCATCTTGTTGATGAATCCGGAAATAAATTGGGCGACTGTGGATTTCCTTTTGCAGGGAACAAAAGGTCACGCTCATTTGATTGCAGCTCGAGCTAAACAACTGTCTGAAAAATTATCAAAACAACAAAGTTTAATTAAAAAAAAAAAAA